>CP126894.1:91302500-91607500 GCA_030440675.1 Furcifer pardalis
TCATGACAGTTATCTGTGCATCTCTGGTTCTCAAAGGATATTTTGAAAAACACAGCTGCAGATATTGACAGGAGAAATCCAGCTAATAGCTAAAATGAATCGGATTTGAACCAACACACACACACACACATGGAGAGAGAGAGAGAGAGAGAGAGAGAGAGAGAGAGAGAGAGAGAGAGAGAGAGAGAGAGTTGTATTTATATCAAAAGCTAGTTGTTTAATATTTAGTAGTCTAATAAAGGCATCATCTTCCTTACCTTTGTATTGCACAAAGACAGCATGACTTTGCTTGTTTCTGGACACATGGAGTAGACTCTTTTTGTCAGTTTTGCCTCAAGTCTATTCTAAAATAAGAATACTGTAACTCCTAGCTGCTGTCATTCTATTCAGGTTACTGGTTGGTCATTTGAAATGGTAGCCATGTTAGTCTGTACAGGTGGAAAAAAAGAAAAGAAACAATAGAACAAAAGTAAAAACAAAAACAAAGGATGAGTTACTATACTTTAATGTGAGATTTTATAAATCAAGACCACTCCACCAAACATAAGAGTGAGACTATACAGCAATCATTTATACTTGGCCTCAGGTTAGATGCTAGTTGCAAATTATGTGAGTCAGTGTGACATTTCACATTGAATAATGCCTTAAGACCTTTGTTTCATAATTTGTTCTTTTCCAACAAATATTTGTTCAATAAAAAGTGACAATAATAGGTGGGTGGAGGAATCTCAAGCTATAGAGAACAACACAAATTGCAAATTGTTTGAGTCAGTAGAGCATTTCCCACTGAGTGAAAACTTAAGACTTTTATTTGATATCCAGATTTTTCCCCAATAAAACTTTGTTCCAATAAGCTTGTTTTGAAAGAAAAAAATGAATGTGAGAAAGATTTTGGATTAGGAACATAGATAAAGGTGAAGTTTTCCTTTACTCAAAAATCAGTCGATGGCTGGTGGTGGTCATAACTGTTTACAGTTCAGCTAAAGAGCCAGTGCTGTCTGTGTCTTCAGATGTTTCCATGGTCATGTGGCAGGCATGACTAGATGCCAGAGAACACTGAATGCTGTTACCTTTCCTGCTGAAGTGGTACCTATTTATCTAATTGCATTCTCTTGATTTTGAACTGCTAGGTTGGCAGTAATGGGGCAGATGATGGGCATTCACTCCCTTGCACAGCACTCAGGTTTCAAACTGCTGACCTGCATCTTAATCACTAAGCCACCATGACCATGATGAAAAACAAAGGCAGATACCTGTAATAACATTGCTATGTTGGCATTGTTGATAATGTACATTTTTCATTGTTACCTTGATTTCTTTTGCCACTAATAACAATTTGATCAATAGTTAATGAAGTAGTTACTTTGATTAATTTAAGATCTTTAAAATCCATTGTATTCCATAACACAAACAAGAAAAAATTTGATGCATCATGCCAATGACCATTATATTCATTATCTTGAAAACAAAGTACAATGTGCATAATTCAGTAGTTTGTAAGAACAGTATTTCTAGTGTACTGTATTTTGATTTACTGAAATGTTTTAAAAAGTACTTTGTGACTTTATTTTTCCTAGTGAAAGGAAAATAACCTTTGTTTCTTAGTGCTGTACTTTGTATTTGATGTTAGCCACCCTGAGTAGGGATGATTCCCCCACCCACCGGATAGGCAGAATATAAATATAAATAATAAACAAATATAAATAAATAAACACGTGTAAACCATTTTGCTTGCCTGTGGTAGGGAAGAAGTGCCTTTTTAATATATATGTCTGGGAACAATACACTAAAATATAATGGCTGGAATCCTGTTGCTTAGTGTGGTAAGTTGAACTAGAGTAGACCTATTTAATCATAGAGGATGTTGTGAATCAACTTCTATACAAGTTCCACTGATTCAAATGGGCCTACTTTACTTACAACTTAATTTGAATCAGTGGAACCTATGGAGCAGTTGACTTACCAAACCCACAGGGATCCTTTGGGCCTATCTAGTGTAGCTGTGTTTGGATTCCTTTGTTACATGATGGTAGTTGTAATAGCACTTGAGTAGAAGTGCTATTCATGGACCGAATCCTGAGGAGCATTGTACAAGAGGTAAGGATAGGAACTGCACATGTACAATCTTTGTTGCCTGGTCATAATGTCTGGCAAAGTTACATTCACATAACTTTATGTTACATGTCAACATAGAGGATTTTAGTCAATATATGTTGGTACAGTAATACCCCGCATAATGAACGCTTTGCATAGTGAAAAATGCGCATAACAAAGCATTTTTTATGTAGGGGCGATACCCCACATAATGAAAAAAAAAGTTCAGTATGCAGGGTTTTCGGTAGCCGGGGTATATCCACTCAATGGAACCCAGGTTAACAAACTCCCCCCCCCCAGGTTTTGTGGGGTACCACCAATGGTGCTTTGCCTAACGAAAAAAATTGCATAACGAAGTGCTCCATGGAACAGAGTTTTTTCGTTATGCGGGGTTCCACTGTATTACTTTGAAGGTCTCTGCTTTGCTTAGTGCTTCTTTATGAATGATGCCAATTAAAAAAATCAAATCTTTTCCTTTTTAGAAATGAGTGCCCCTGTTATTTTCAGGGGATTGACTACCCAACTGGAGAAAACATAATCACATCTCTGGGAAAGTGGTAAGCTATAACCACATTTTAGGTGATTTCTGATGCCATGTTGAACATTCTTGTGGCTTCTGCCAAGTACAGTAAGTGTTTGGTAACAGATACAAGACTGAAAACCCCTGCATTCTAGTTTTCCACAACTTCATAGAGTTGGATGTTGAGTTATTTTCTGTGAACAAAAAACAAACAAACCCCATCCCCAAAAAACTACTACTTTCAAAGAAGGGATTCTCATTGCAGTAGAATGTTTTGAATTTATGTTTATGCTATTTACATTCACAAGTATTTGCATGTATATAAAGTCTCCTATATACTTTATACATACATCTGAATATTCTTTTACTCCATGTCTGTTTGATGATTGATTTCCTTTTTTTGTTATTGTGAAATCCAATTGATTTTTTAAATTTAGTCCAGTGTACTTGTGTAATAAAGATGTCTACTCATTATTTAGTTACATTCCTGTTTTCCTGGAATATTAGTCTTGTGAATCTTAAAAAAATCACTATCTTATCAATGCAGAAACAACATGTTAATTTAGTAAGATAGGCCAGATCATGTTTTCTTTTCTTCTTCTTTCTTTCAAATTTAAATAGTTTTTACTGGTTAAAATAATTAACAAACCAAGTTAAACCACAGTGTCAGACAAAGCTGGACCACAATGACATTGAGCAAAACAACTCCTTCCCACTGAAGATGTATGCTGACAGAGTAAATGAAGTCTCAGGGATTTAAAATGTGCATCTACAAAAATAAAGTTGGTTGAGTAGGCAGCTAGGCTTTGTGCTACCAATATTCATGTAATTGCTAGACAAACCTGTGAGGATTTATATTTTTTATTTCCATCTCTTAACCGCTTTCATTTATTTGTTAGCTTGTCCTGAAGGGCTACCTGCTGGATCCTTCTAAGCCAATAGGTGATATCAAGACCACTTAACAGTTCCAGTTCTTAAGCAATTGTTGTTATGAACAAGAGGGTTGCCAAATTTTTATGTAGTAGTATTTTCTTTTCATCAGTGAGACAGCAAGAGTAATATACCTTTTGATATTTATTACTTCAGTCCAAGGATTCTCTACTTTGGGACATTGCATCCACATAATATTGTTCCTTCCTCTACCATAGTCCCTCCAGTACTTTGATGAAAGTGCCTGTACAAACTTGGTTAACTTCACAGCATATAGGTGTAATGTATCTGCTATTTTTTGTATACAGTCAAACCTTGTATAATGAGCATTTCGCTTAGCGAAAAACTCGCATAACGAGCAAGTTTTTTGCTAAGCGGTCTGACTCGCATAACGAATTTTTCACTATGTGAGTCGGACTTTTCCCTGTGGAAAAACTCGCATAACGAGTGTTTCTATGGAGAAAACTCACATAGCGAATTTTTCACATAGCGAGCAGCCTCGCATTACATTTGTTATGCGAGGTATGACTGTATATTCTTCAAGGAACACCAGTGTGGTTCTAAAAATCAAGGAGGGACCATATTCAGTTCCAGTTTTGAGTAGGAAGATCAGTCTGGCACCAGTGGAGGAATTATGGGTTGCCTCAATTAGTTATCTGTAACATTGGTCCTTTGGGGTCCTTTGCTTGTGATTGTCTTTTCAAAAGCCTATTTGTCTTAGTCTCGACATGGTCTTTTAAACATCTCTCAAAAATCAGTTTGAGGATTTGATGAAAGAATACTCAGAAAATAAATTTGAGGAACATAGCATGTTAAAAAAATTCCTGACAATTTTCCTAATCTTTCTTCTGAACATTCTAACTTTAAGAATGTTCCTAACTTATTTTTTCAGCCATTGTGAAGATGGAATAATGAACTGTGAGGAAGACAATCTTGGTATGTGAAGTAAATGATTATATATATACCAAATATTTACAGAGAGCCTCAGCCATGTGTGGGTGGAGTGGGGAGGGGTGAGGTGAGGTGGGAAAAAGATATAATGCATCAAACTTGAAGCAAGTGTGGGTTGAAAAATTCATTAATTCATTCACCACCCACCTGGAGAAAACATGTCCCCACTCTGGGTGTTTTATAACACAGAATTAAAATACAACATAAACAAACCAGTAGAATATATGAGATAAAGTTACAGTTTAAAAAAAGAAAAGGAAGGGAGAAAACATAACTCTCCCCTTGGCCACAATGAAACATTTTTTTAAAACCTGTAATTATGGAAGAAAAAACCCACCAAAAGGAAAATAATTAACCACTCAGGAGGATATCCTGAAATGCCTCTCTAAATAATAATGTTTTAGGCATTTATTCATTTTTAAAATGTCCAATTAGAGATCTTGACACAGTTCCACTGGGAGAATATTTCATAAGGTGAGTGCCACCACAGAAAAGGCTCTCCTAGTTACAACCTTATTTGCCATTCTCGGTATTGGCACCTGGAGCTGGACAGTTTAAGAGGACCAAATGATGTGGGCAGTAGATCTTGGGAGAGTCTCTCCACCAGATGATAAGATCCAAAATTATTTTGAGCCTTGTAAAGATCACTGCAGATGGTGACTCCAGTCATGAAATAAAAAGGCAACTGATGCTTGGGAGAGAAGCTATGAGAAACTTGGGGAAGATAGTTAAAAGTAGAGACATCACCTTGCAAACAAAAATTTGCATAGTCAAAGCAATGAGTATTCCTGGTGGTAATGTATGGTTGTGAGTGCTGGACCATTAGGAAAGCTGAGCGCAGAAGAATAGATGCCTTTGAGATGTGGTGTTAGATGAGAGTTTTGAGAGTCCTCTGGACAGCAAGGAGAACAAATAGGTCAATCTTAGAAGAAATCAACCCTGACTGCTCTTTAGAAGGTCAAATAGCTAAAGTACTTTGGACATCAAATGAGAAGAGAGGATTCACTTTAGAAAGCCTTGATGCTGCAAAAGGTGGTAGCCAAAAAGAAGGAGAGGAGTAGCCAAAAATGAGATGGCTAGATGGTATTGTAGATGCAATGGGTACAGAGCTGGGCAGGCTGAGGAGGATGGTGGAAGACAGAGGTGTCTGGCGGGCAATGGTTTATAGGGTTGCAAAGGGTCGGAATCGACTGTGTGACTGAACAACAACAAATGTTGTGTTTGACATAGTAGGCAACAGAAAACAAATGTATCTGTACTGGAGTTGGCATGATATGGTTGGAGTTTTAAGTTCTGAGATCAACCTGGCCTTGCCATTCTCAATCCATTGCATTTATGACAGCCGCGAATGCATTTTATGGCAGCATTTATGGTGGAGGAATGACCAGTCTGGACCACTCGGCTGTCTGAGGGGGTGGTCCAGCCATCAGTAGAAAAGCGTGGAGAACCTCTGCTGTAGATTTCTAAATATGCTCAGGAAAATGAATTCTGTAACATATGATTAATGCTTAGGGGATACACAGAAAGAGCTTCCTCAAAGATTGGGGTATTTTTGAACCACAATTGGCTGTACCCTGGTAATGGCGGCCTTGTGTTGACATCTAATATTTCTCACACTGGGTCAAGCAAAAGGAACTGTGGAATGAATTCACCAAAAGGTGTCAGTTTCATGTCTGTCCTAGATATGAAGAGGAAGTGCTTTAATTACAATTACTGCATCTTCACACAGCAAATGTAATACTTTAATTATGTGCTCTAAGGGGAATTTTTTTTACTCTTGTCTGTCCTAAGTCTTCTCCCAAACAGTATAGTCAAATGATTGGATGGATTTGATTCTAATATTAAGCAAGAAGGTGATTAATGTCTTGTGTAAACCTTAGATGTACAGGATTCCTTTTCAAATGTGAAAGCACAAAATGAAGGATCTACTGATAGATTTTAATACAGAGGAGAGAACTGTAGAGCTTAGCAAACTATATGTGGTATTTATATATCTATGCATTCTGTTTCTTTTCCAGTTCATGACTGCCCAGATGGACAGATCTACGTAAATTGTAGCAATCCCGACACAATGGAACTTGGCAGGGAAAGAACATGTGAAAATGAACTACTGAAGCTCACTCTGTCTTCACATCCTCCCTGTTTTTCAGGATGCACTTGCCCTCATGGGTAAATATTTTTTTGTTCTGGTTTATTATGTCATTGTAAATCTAGAACCTCCTTGCATACTTAGTATGTAGTAGGGGATTGCCACCTACATCTGGTAGTAAAGCTCCTCATCTGTTCTAAAATGATTAGTATACTCAATTGTTGTATATGTAACATTTGTTTGCACAGGTTTTGTTGTTGATTCCGACCCTCTGCGACCCCATGGACCACCATCCGCCAGGCACTCCTGTCCTCCACCATCCCCCTCAACTCGCCCAGCTCTGCGCCCACTGCTTCCACAAAACCATCTAACCATCTCATCTTGGGCTGTCCCCTTCTTCTTTTGCCCTCGACCCTTCCAAGCATCAAGGCTTTCTCAAGTGAATCCTCTCTTCTCATTTGATGTCCAAAGTACTTTAGCTTCATCTTTATTATTTGACCTTCCAAGGAGCAGTCAGGGTTGATTTCTTCTAAGATTGACCTATTTGTTCTCCTTGCTGTCCAGGGGACTCTCAAAACTCTCCTCCAACACCACATCTCAAAGGCGTCTATTCTTCTGCGCTCAGCTTTCCTAATGGTCCAGCTCTCACAACCATACATTGCCACAGGGAATACCATTGTTTTGACTATGCAAATTTTTGTTTGCAATGTGATGTCTCTACTTTTCACTATGCTCCCCAGGTTTCTCATTGCTTGTCTCCCAAGAATCAGTCGCCTTTTTATTTCAAGGCTGCAGTCACCATCTGCAGTGAGCTTTGATCCTAGGAAAGTAAAATCTGTCACTGTTTCTACTTCTTTTCCATCTATTTTCCAGGGACTGATAGGGCCTGTTGCCATTATCTTGGTTTTCTTGATATTGAGTCTCAAGCCAGCTTTTGCACTTTCTTCTTTCAACCTAATCAGGAGCTTCTTTAGGTCCTCCTCACTTTCTGCCATTAGGGTGGTATCATCTGCATATCTCAAATTGTTGATGTTTCTTCCAGCAATTTTGATCCCGAATTGTGATTCCTCCATCCCTGCATTGCTCATTATGTGTTCTGTGTATAAGTTGAATAAGCAGGGTGACAAAATGCAGCCTTGTCTTACTCCTTTTCCTATTCCAAACCACTCCGTCATTCCATTTTCTGTCCTAACTGTTGCCTCTTGATTCATGTACAGATTTCTCATGAGGCCTATAAGGTGTTCTGGTATTCCCATCTCTTTAATTACTTGCCACATTTTGTTGTGGTCGACACAGTCAAAAGCCTTAGTGTAATCAATGAAACAGAAGTAGACTTGTTTCTGATATTCCTTTGTTTTTTCCATGATCCATCTTATGTTGGCGATGTGGTCTCTAGTCCCCCTGCCTCTTCTGAAACCCGCCTGCACCTCTGGTAATTCTCTCTCCACATACTGATGCAGTCTATCCTGTATTATCTTGAGCATCACCTTGCTAGCGTGAGGGATGAGCACAATTGTTCGATAATTTGAACATTCTTTGGTATTACCCTTTTTGGGGAGTGGAACGTATACAGATCTTTTCCAATCCTGTGGCCATTGTTGTGTTTTCCAAATCTGCTGGCATATAGAGTGCAATAATTTGATTCCATCATCTTGCAGGGCTTTGAAAAGTTCAACTTGGATAGCATCAACTCCACTGGCTTTGTTGTTTGCAGTGTTTTTTAGGGCCTTTCTGACTTCACTCTCTAGAATGTCTGGCTCATGTTCAATGTTCTCATCATTGCGATTATCAGGGGTGTTGAGCTCCTTTCTGTAGAGTTCCTCTGTGTACTCTTTCCATCTTTTCTTAATCTCCTCTGCATCTGCTAACTCCTTGCCATATTTGTCTTTTATCATGGTCATTTTTGCTTTAAATGTTCCCTTGAGTTCCCCAATTTTTTTGAAAAGATCTCTAGCCCTACCCCTGATATTGTTTTCCTCTATTTCTTTGCACTGTTCTTTCAGGTAGGTTTCATTATCTCTCCTTGCTTTTCTTTGAAATTCTGTATTCAAGTGACTGTATTTTTTCCTTTCTCCTTGGCATTTTGCATTCCTTCTGTCCTCTGCTATTTTAAGAGCCTCATCGGACAACCACTTAGCTTTCTTACGCTTCTTTTCTTTTGGTATGGTTTTTCTTGCTGCCTCCTGCATGATGTCCCGTATCTCTGTCCATAATTCTTCTGGCACTCTGTCTATCTGGTCCAAGCCATTAAATCTGTTCCACACCTCCACTGTGTATTCCCAAGGAATGTTGTCTAGGTCATATCTGTCTGGCCTAATTGTTTTTCCTATTTTCTTTAGTCTAAGCCTGAATTTTGCAATCAGTAGGTTATGATCTGAGCCACAATCTGCTCCTGGTCTTGTTTTTGCTGACTGTATGGAGGTTCTCCATCTTTTGCTGCAGAGTATGTAATCAATCTGGTTTCTATGTTGGCCATCTGGTGATGTCCATGTGTAAAGTCTCCTTTTGTGTTGCTGGAAGAGAGTGTTTGCTATGACCAGTGTATTATCTTGGCAGAACTCTATCAGTCTTTGACCTGCTTCATTCTGTGTTCCAAGACCAAACCTGCCTGTTATTCCATTTACTTTTTGATTCCCTACTTTGGCATTCCAGTCTCCTATGATAATGTGTACATCATTTCTTGGTGTCTGTTCTATGAGGTGTTCTAGGTCCAATTAAGAGAATATCTACAGTGGTGGAACATAACTGCTATGATTACTAGCACACTTCCAGTTCTGTAACCAGTATTTATTTGAAAATTAAGTGTTTCAAGTACAGTAAAACCTCGGATAACACTAAAACCTGGTTCCACAAGTCTTGGTGTTATATGATTTTTAGTGTTATCTGATGCATGTTAAAATCCTATGGGATCCATAGAGATACATTGTAACCACACAGGCTTTAGCGGTTGTTATCTGAAGCATCCCATAGGATCTTAATGTTATCTGATGCAATTCTTCCCCCCAGATTCCTTAATGTTATGCGATTTTAGTGTTATTCGATACTAATGTTATATGAGGTATTACTGTATCATGAAAATCTGCAGCCTCTTTGAATGTTTCCCCCCATCTCCAAAGGAAAAAAATGCTTCTCATTGTAATAGCAGGTGGCATAACTGATCAAATAACTTATAAGAAGCTTAAATGAATTCCTGAAAGATTTCTTTTTAAAAAGGCAAGGGGAAAAAAACACAGCATTTTCTAATTTGCACAATGAAAATAATGATTTTAATGGAATGCAAGAATGTCTCTTATCAATGGCCAGAAGGAATTAGGGAAGCAGTGGCATAGAAGGAATGTAATTTTGAAACCATTTTTTGTTGTTGTCTGAGAGGTGAACAAGAGCTCCTGGATTTAATTTTTTATATTTAAAATATGTATAATACAAAGTGCATGCAATAAAAAGTTAAACACAGGTATGCACATAACAAACAAAAAATGTGTGAAACATATATTACAATATATATCTGGTAGCATTGTTCAGCTTGTACACGTACATTTTACTAGCGATTGTTAGGCACCTAGTGCAACAAATACAAGCAGCAGATACAATGACAAGTCATAATGGAAAAAATGATGTGTAACTTTGTACCTGTGTAACCTGGATCAGGCATAAAACCAGGAAGGTCAGAGTTCAATTCCCGGGTATTGCATGACGGAGTGAGCTTCCATCTCTCTCCCAACTCCTGCTAACCTAGCAGTTTGAAAGCAAGACATTGCAAGTAAATAAATAGGGACCACTTCGGTGGGAAGGTAAAACAGTGTTCCATGCACTCTGATGTTGAGGTATGCTTGCCATGTGGCCCCGGAAACATCTGCAGATGCAGAGATGAACACTGAACCCTAGAGTTGGATATGAATGGCTTTCGAGCAAGGGTGACCTTTACCTTTGCCTTTACTTATTAAAAGCTTCCTATCCTCCTTTTAGGTTCTAAGACTCCCTAGGTCTACTTTTTGTGTTGGAAAAGCTGTTGGAAGCCTCAGAACATAAGAAGAAAACTTTAATAGTAAAAAAAAAAATCACTGAAGGATCAGTATTCATGTGATTAGGTCAGGACCTCCAGCAATAATCTTTTACTATTATAGGTCCCCACCCCCATCCTTAGGCTCAGTGGGTTACCACAAGGCTCAGTCCTAGGCCCAGAGCTCTTCGAATTTTCATTAATGACTTGGATGAGGGAGTACAGGAAATATTTATCAACTCTGATGAGGACACAACATTGGGTGAAATAGCTAATACCTTGGAAGGCAGAACAGAATTTAAAAATATCTTGATAAGCTTGAACACTGGGCTAAAAACAAGAGTTAAATTCAACATTGATTATTGAAAAATTCTACACCTAGAGGGGAAAACACCAACTGTTCATTTACAAGATGACTCAGCAGTTACTACAAGTGAGAAGGATCTTGGAATGGTTGTAGGTCACAAGCTGAATATGAGCCATTTGTGCGATGTATCTGCAAAAAAAGACAATGCTATTTTAGGCTACATTAACAGAAGTATAGTCGCCAAAATCCATGAGGTACTAGTCTTCCTCTATTCAGCACTAGGTAGACCACATCTAGAGTACTGTATCCAGTTCTGGACTTTGCTTTTAAGAAGGATGCTACCAAACAGGAATACATTCAGAGAAGGGCAACAAGGATAATCAGGGGACTGGAAACCAACCCTATAATGAAAGACTGAAAGAGCTGGGCATGTTTAGCTTTGAGAAAAGGAGAGGGAGGGGTTGGGGGAAGGAGGAGAAATGATAGCACTTTTCAAACACTGTACTTGGAAGATAGTCATAGAGAGGAGGGGCAGGATCTGAACTTTTTGTGTTGGACTTGTCTACATAAAAGATTTCTACTGTTTCTGAAGGAATAAACTAGAGATAAGTCAATTTACTTTAAAAATAATTAAACGTAATGCAGGAAATAAGTATTACAACTCCCTTAATTATCAAGTATGGGGACTGTGGTGGTTCAAGTGGTTAAGATGCTGAACTTGCTGACTGGAAGGTTGAAGTTCGATTCCTGGGCACTGCATGACTGAGTGAGCTCCTGTCTTTGTCCCACCTCCTCCCAACCTAGCAGTTTGAAAGAAAGAAATTGCAAGTAGATAAACAGTGACAATTTTGGTGGGAAGGTAAACAACATTTTGTGTTGAGGCATGCCTGCCACATGTCCAAAGAAATATCTGCAGATGCAGACAGTGCTGGCTCTTTGGCTATAAACAGAGATGAGCAAAGAACCCTAGAGTCTGATATGACTGGCTTTCAAGCAAGGGCGACCTTTACCTAATGATCAAGTAAAATTAGTTGAAAGGTACCTTTAGAATATGACATTTTCTTTTAAAAATAATAAAAAAAGAGAATATTGTATTTTCCCTAGGAAATGCTGGTGCATGGTAATTCTTTGTGTGTAGAATGGAAATGTCTCAATATTTCCATTATGTCCTACTGTTGTATAAACTGAGGATTGCTCCAGATGCTCCAGTGGCTGAGATAAAGGGAAGATGAATGTTGTGATCTTACTCCAGTTGTCAAAGCTCCCATGGGGAAAGATGTGGTTTTCTCTCAAGGCAGAAATGCATGTAAAAGTAATGTTAGTCTTTGTCTGGCATTTCTTCTTAAAAACATGGAAAGTATCCCTTTAGTGATGGATGTAGGTGAAATGTATAAATGGAACTATATATCTCAAATTCACCACTATGTGGGTGCATCTGCATTCATGTGTGTCAATATCAGCCACTGATTCTATTTAAAGATACCAGTATAGCACACGATTGAGATGCCAGTGAAATTAAATCATGTCTGTGTGAATCATAGGATCTGTGAGCAGGTGTGTCATTTCAGTTATCTGTAGGCAGCATATCAAACATTGACATTTAGAAATAATGCTGTACATAGTTTTAAAAAACCATTTGTCATCTAAATGGTGTTTTGTTTTTATGAATTCTTAGATCAATGAAATCGATCTGGCTTCTTGGCTTTAAAAGAGAGAAAGCTGTTAGCACTCTTTTTTGCATGATAATGTTACAAAGATGAAACTTGGACTTTGGTCTTGACTTGTCAAAGTGATGCTCTTTGTTTCTGAATGTGGCCTATTTATGAGGTTGTTTAAACCAGTGGGAATTTTAGCCTTGTAGTTCATTATCCATTCAAACAACTGACTGAACACTTGGCATGGTGGAGTCTACAAAAATGTTTCATATGCGTTTAAAGAAAATGATAAAATGTGAAATGGGTCGTATATTGTCTATTGGCTTGGCTATTTTTCTAATATTCTATTTAGGAAAGACAGTTTTTGTTTAAAATGTTCTATGACCTTTTGGCTTGCATTTCTGTCAAAACTGGTCAAAAGAGTAATAATGCCAGCTGCTTTCTAAAATGCTACATTTGTGGTTTTTAGTAGCTATCATCCAGCACTTGTGCTTAATTCCTCGTTGACTTATTTCTATTTTTTCTAGTCTAGATCAGGGATTCCCATCCTTTTTACTCTGTGGGTCTGACAATTCCCCCGACAGCTGAGCAGGCCGGACCACACCCCTGGAAGCAGAAGTAAATGCTCCCACATCCACATTTGCAACAGCCATGGGTGCATTTACAGCTGATGTAACTGTGTTTATGCATGCGTGGGCACATTTTATGGTTGTTGTAAACTCGCCCACTTCCAGGTGTGGCAGCAGCAGGCCACAGGAAATGGTGCCATGGGCTCGGGCCGGTCCACAGGCTATAGGTTGGGAACCCCTGGTCTAGATTATTCTTTTAGGATGAGTCTTCTGTAGGAAATGCTAGGAGAGGTGATCTCATTAATACATTTTTTTAAAAAAAATGGAAGTTGAAATCATGTAAAAAATAATCTCACCAATACTAAGAAATAATTAGATAAAGAGTTGTGCTGCTGTTGCTACAGGGAAGGAGGTGGTTTGATTTGGAGAGAAGAAGGAGTATTTGTGCAGCAGTTTTGTTCATGTTTAATTAAATTAGGTTATGACTACAGAATACAGTGGTCCTTTGTTTTTGAACTTACAAACCAATAATTATGTATCTGGGAATAGGTTTAACTGAATTCAACAGATTTATTTTTGTGTGAAATATACAAGGTTGTTTCTTTATCTTAAAATGTTTATATTAAAAATAAAAAATATTTATATAGGCATGTTGGTTGCAATGTATATGAGCAACTTATACTGATTCTATTATAAAACAAATGCATGGTTAAAACAAACCACAGCTGTGTTATCAATCAAACTTGGTAAAACAATGAAATGTTAAAACACATTAATTGCCTAGATGAACAAAAATGTTTTCATCATGTACTGAACTAAAAGAGAGTTGGTGCATGTAGTGCTGCATTGTTTAAAAAAAAGTACTTTGGGCATGTATGCTGGTCACATGAAAAATAAGAGAATATATTTTTCAAATCTCAAATGTTTTGTTGGAGTTTCAGGCACTTTCAGTCTTCCTCTCTCTCCCTTTCCAGGACCTTTACAAAACAAACTTTGAAATGAGAGCAGCATGTAACTGTTGTGTAACATAGTAAGGCACCATATAGTAGCAGAATTTTCTATCTGTTGTGGAGGCTTGTTTTGAAGTGTTAATAATATAGCATAACATAATTTTAAGGGGGCTGGAGTGGCTCATTGATTAAGAAGGTTTCCTTGTTAGCTGGAAGGCTGGCAAGTGGCCAGTCTGAGAGCCAGGTACTGCATGATGGATTGAGCACCCGTCTCTGTCCAAACTTTTGGGGACAATGAAAGGGGCCTCATTTGGGCATTCCATGAACAGAGTTTCTTCTGCAAAAATCCTTTCAACCCAGAATAATTTCTGACATGAAATTATTATTATTATTACCAGATGTGTTTTTAGAATATCAGTTTGATTGCTTTGTTTTATTAGAGTTCTATTCTGTCTTCTTTTTCTTTCCTCATTTATGTGTTAGAACAGCTAGTGTTGAGTGACGAGTTCTAAGAGGAAGGTTCTGGGAAACTGGAATTATGAGTCTGGGAGCAAAGAAACTTCTTCAGGCAACTCCTACAGCACTCAACTTAAAAACTCTTAAGCCTAGCATAAAATGCAAAGAAATTGCATGTATTAACTGGAAACAATTTTCACACATAAATTGAAATTTTGTTAACTTAGCCAAGATAACAAAGTCTTAGCTGCTACACTGCATACTCTTTCAGTAATCGTAATCAATTTGTCTGAGTAGAAATACAAAACAGATAAGCTCAAACTTAGAACCAGTGTGAATATTCAGCAGTCACAGTTAGACATGCCTCCTCTTTCCTCCCTCAGCTTAAACTAATATATTATGAAAGGGGAAATACTTGATGAATTCCCTGTTCATTACCAGAGTAACAGCCACAAAATAACAAACAATATAGAAAAAGCTTGAGAGAAAAGCTTTGACCACCCCTAGCATTCCTGATTGGCCAGTTCAGGCTCTTTCTGCCCAACTAGATCAGGGATTCTCAACCTGTGGCCCATGGGCCAGATGTAGCCCACAGCACCATTTCATGTGGCCCCCCATTGCCTCCACCACACCCGGAAGTGCAATGTGGTGGAGGAAGGGCAAAATGGCCATCGGCCCCCGAAGCTATCCATGGGAGCATGACTCGGCCCCCAGCTTAAAAAGACTGAGAACTCCTGAACTAGATGAATGCCAGACTCTCAGGCCATCCTGGGATCATAGTTGTCACCTCCTTTGTGCAGCCAGGCTTTACTGCACCTTAAATCAGGACCCAGGTTAGTATTGAACTGGGGGACTCTGGGATCTATTGAAGCTATATTTATTTGTATAAAAAAACTGATGTTGAATCTTTTCTAAATATTTTATAGCCTTGTCAAACATGGTGATGTATGTTTCAAACCAGAGGAATGTCCATGTGCTTGGAAAGGCAAGGAGTACTTTCCTGGGGACAAAGTAATTTCTTCTTGCCATACCTGGTGAGTACAAAGTAATGGTTCTTTTTTTTAATTCTTCTGTTCCAGCTGCACTGTGACAGTTTTAAATAGCTTGTTTTCCTGTTTGATTTATGTTAATATTTATATTCTACTAGTTACATTTTGTTTAATTACTTTTAGTATCTAGACTAGACAACAGATTGGGGAAATGACAATGGGGAGAGGGAAATAAGCATTCTTTAGTGTTGTAAGTAAGAAGTAAATACACTGTTCTCCCCTGTAAGTGTAGATTTTAAATCTCACAAGAGAGAAAACACAGAAGATATTTGGTGTGGAGAAAAAATGAAGGAAACCTCTTTATCCATGCTTTTTCAGTGCACATTAAATTCCTTCCTGCTAAAGCTATGCTGCTTTTTAAAAGAAAATTAATAAGAAGTTTGTATTAGCATGTAACTTGCAGTTTACTTTAAAGATACAAAGACAATATAAACCACATAGCCCATATGAATTCTCATTTCTAGTCTCTCCTTCCCACAGGCTGAACTAAATTCAAGAAGGTTTTTTTTTATCATAAGCAAACAAAGCATGGCATAACATGATTTCCTGAACAAATCTAGGCAAATTTTACCCCTGATTTCCTAGTGATTTGTACATTTGTAGCTATTCTGACAAAAAAGCCTAGTTATATGACTATTTCCCAGAATATTTCTTCTGGTTTTAGCCTCAAATCACAGTAGACACTGCTAAAAAATCACGCCTTACAGAATTACATAGCATTATAACTTAGACAGCTTGAGTCTTCATTTCTGCCTTCTGCCATTAATCTGTTTGTTGCAAGAAAGGGCAAAGTGGAGTCATCCAGATGCTATTTTATTGTAGCTCCCAAGATTCTTCATTGCTGGCTAGACCTGATGGGAATTACAGTCTGACAATATCTGGAAGCTTGTAACTTTCCCATCCTTGATTTATTCCATCTGGTTGCCACTAGGGCTATGTACCTCCACAGGCTGTTCCAGTCAGCACTAGTGAATGCCTTGTCTGGATGTCTTTGCCCACTCCAGCCTTGTGCTGACTGACTGCCTCTGCCTCTTGTCAGGTTCTCTATCTGCTCTAGAAGACATTTATAGCCTTTTGGCCGCCTGGTGAAACGACTTACAAGCCATCTCTACTTGGCAGGAAGGTAAAGCAATCCTAGGTTATTACCCTTGTTCCCAAAAACCTTTCAATTTGCAACTTTCACTGAGTGTATGAATACAATTTTTTTTTAAAAAAAATCCCCTTTATTAAGGCTTTGTAGTAATTTGAGGACACAACAAAACTATTTTTCTGTACCAATGTTTAAACAGGAAAATGTGCTTTCTGAAAAATCTAAACGCAACACTTTACTGCAAACAGTAGAACATAATAAGGAAGTTAGTATTTGCTTTTTTTCTTGTCATGTAGTGGATCTTTGATAAAGTATACATTTCTAATCCTTATCCACCAATGTGTTAGAAATCTCTGCTGGACCTTGCTCATAGATTACTGTTCAATAAATTTTACAAAGTAAGTTTGTAGAATGAAAGTATGTATTATTACTGTTCAATGCTAGATGGAGTTCATGACTCAAATTAATGCTGGGATGGACCTTTTAATAGAATATTTATAGAGAAAAAAATCCAGTTGTCCTTATTCCATATCCTTTAACAATGTCACTGTAAATGACAGAAGCTGGGTATTTTTTTAAAAATGTTATGGACTAGTATACTTTTGAGTTTCCATTGAACAAAAAGTCTCACCGATTATAGTAACAACAAGAAAATGCCATTCGCACAAATAGCATCACTGTGCAAGCTATCATCCTAATGGTTAATAATCAATCACCACGTGTAAATAGGAACACTTCCAAATGGTGTGACCCCGGGTTAGTGTGATGGAAGGGCTTCTCAGTGAAAACTAATAAGATATTGGCAACATTTAGTGAGGTTCAAAAACTGAGTGTAAATATACAGAGTACCCATGCTTACCAGATCTGACAGTGCTGCCTTTTCTTTATGGATCCTCTCCTTTTCTTGAAACGTGTGGATAGAAGTCATGTTGAAGAGTTTTTTATATGAGAGTCAGAAAGAATGTCAGTAACCTGCAGGATAATGTTTTAATATTTAATATTTCATATGTATGCCAGACTGTTATTGTTGTAATTGTCGCTGCCACTGCTACAGCTGTTCGTTGTCGTTGTTGTTGTTCTTATTCTTATTCTTATTGTTTTTCAGTGTCTGCCATCGTGGATCATTTGAATGTACTTTCTACCCTTGCCCATCAATGTGTACTGCATATGGAGATCGTCATTACAGGACCTTTGATGGACTTTCATATGATTATGTTGGAAACTGTAAAGTTTACCTGGTTAAGGTAATAATAAAGAAATACCTTAAGTATACACACCTTAGGATTTTGACCTTGATAACACCACTGCAATTAATATGTATAGATCTTCAGATTCAGAAGAATAAGAGCTAAACCTTATTATAAAGACAAACTTTTGTTTGAAATTTAATTGCTAGAGTACAAAAACATAAAAATCCTGTCATATAGCAATGTAATGGTCAAAATTATGTTTATCTAAAAAATGTAATGTGTTCAAGTACAGTCACATTTTGAAAGTGTCAATCTTCTTCATTTTTTAAATTAACATTCTCAGGTTTCTTCATATTTGGGACCAAATAACTTGGAGGTTTTTTTTTTTATGATTGGCCCCTTTGTCACGGATCACTGATAGTGTAGCAAACTCATACCTGTATCACTTTAAAAAAAAACCCACTTCTGCATCTTTTCCTTTTTCAGGGATAGCTAGGAATCAAGAGAACAGAAATGGGTTGCATGTGGGTTAAGGTACTGAGGCAAGTGGATGTACAAATTTTACTTCATGAGCTGATTATGAGTTTGAATCAACTGTCTTATTTTCCTTCTGTAGAGTTCCTCAATTACAAGTTTTTCAATTATCATAGAAAATGTTAGCTGCTTCAATACTGAGATCATCTGCAGGAAGTATATTTATATTAACATTGGAAAATCATTCATAATATTTGATGATGACACTGGAGATCCGGTAAGCTCTAACAATGTAGAAAGAAAGATCTGTAGATATGAAGGTGTATATACTCATATGCCAGATACTATAAGTAAATGCATGCATATTAAGATGCAAATGCACTCAGATGCTATATGAGAAATATCAGTTGGGCTTGAAACTTCAGGATAGTTTTAGACAAATAGACATATATTCAGAGAAACTAAGAATTTAAGATAGCTGCATTCTAATAAAAGTAAAGAATGCACTTCAGCAGAGAATCAAGATGGAAATTAATTTATTAATTGCAGAAATCCATGTAATACTCTTGATTAGAAATTTACTGGATAAGTGACAGAAAATAAGAATTAAAAAATGTGTTAAAATGCAGTTAAAGCAAATCAACATGTATACAATCTGTAGATTAAGAAGGCATCCACCTCTTATGAGCCAATGAAGAACAAACTGAAAGAAATTCAACCAGACATTTGAAAAGGTTCAGACCCATGAGAGGTAGAGGATGGAACAGTGGGAGTTCATAGTAAAGTATCAAAAAGATGAATTTGTAAACATTGGAGCATGAATCTAAGTACAGTACTGACCTGTGTAGGGCTAGAGCAGGCATGCAAGCCATTGTTTTAACTGTTTTGCAGGAGAGACTAAAACATTTCAAAAATTTTCTTCTGTCTTTGTGGGAATATGAGAGTTTTTATGCATTTTTCACACTTTGGGACTTACTGTGAAAAACTTAGAGAACCATTTTTGGTGCAACAAACTGTTTTATGTAGCATATAAATTCTATGTGGAAATTCTAATGCCTTCTACATGGGGCTGCCCTTGGTGACCTTTCGGAGGCTTCAACTGGTACAGAATGCGGCTGCTCAGGTTGTGATGGACTGCAGGCGTTATGCTCATGCCTCACCACTTCTCTGAGAGCTGCACTGGCTCCCAGTATGCCTCTGGGTGCAATTCAAGGTGCTGGTTATCACTTTTAAAGCTCTACATGGTAGTGGGCCAGGATACCGCGTCACCCCGAGAACATCTGTCCATCCTACCAGAGTGGACCGGAAAGGCTCTCTGGTCATACATCAGCTAGAGAGGCTCATCTCCCTAGCACAAGAAGAAGGGCCTTTTCTGTGTTCGCTCCGGCCCTATAGGACCTCCTGCCAAGTGATTTGCGTCCCCAGACAGAGTTGCTGCCCTTCAGGAAGGGGGGGGGAGACCTAGCTGGCCGGGCATCAGTGGGGTGTGGGCTAGACAGTCAGCTTGGCCGACTGGCTCCTTTGAATACCCCACCTCTCTCCCTGTTGTCTTTTTTAAACTTTTTAAAATTTAAACTTTAATTTTTATTGTAAGTAATGTGTTTTTAATTGTTTTAAATTGTAAGCTGCCCTGAGTCCTTGGATAAGGGTGGGGTATAAATGTAATAAAATAAATAAATAAATAAAACATATTCTTTGTTGCTAATACTAGTGCTGAAGAAAGAAGCACTGGTGGTTAGATTTAATAGAGTTTGTCTTCTATAGACTTTGTGAAAGTTAATATTTTGGGGACTAAAACTTATAGAATCTTACTACCAACACAGCCACCAAGTCTGCTGGCTAAGCATTCTAGGAGGACTAATCAAAAAAGTAATCCCCAAGTTCTTCTCTTTTGCTATGATGTTTACTCACCTCTTTTCATTAGGCTCCTTGGCAGTCTGTTTATCTGAATATCGGCTATTAGGACACCTAACACTGGATGAAGGTAGTTGTAGTGTATGAGTGTGTATGTTACAGTTTTTTCACTCTTTGACCTTCTTTACTTTTTGCATTGGCATGTTACCAGCAAGTGATGGTACTAGTGTTTGTCAAGAGGGATAAAAATGTAAAGGGAAAAAATTCACTGATTTCTGATTATTCTGATAGTTCATATCCAGTCTTTTGAAAAATACATATACTTTGTCTGATTATCATGCATATCCTCATTCTTAGTACCACTATTATTGTTACTCTTGTAGAGTTCATTGAGTTACATAGACAAACTACAACAAATATTTATATGGAAGGCTGGATTTTTCACAATTGTACATTTTCCTAATGAACACGTCACAATAATGTGGGATCAGAGAACAACTGTTCATGTGGAAACAGGGCCTCAGTGGCAGGTAAGCCTTATGTTATTATCCACATGATGTTAAAAGGCATTTGGTTTTTCTGGATTGTGCCTTATATTTTTCATACTATCTATTAGTAGTTTAGGCTAGTATATTAGGAAAACATATCAGAGAATCTCAAATTTAGAGGTATACAGTAAAACCTCAGAAAACGCTAAAATGTGGTTCCACTAGTCTTGGTGTTGTCCGATTTTTAGTGTTATCCGATGCATTTTAAAATCCTATGGGATGCATCGGATAACGCTAAAGCTCCATAGAGATACGTTGTAACCGCACAGGCTTTAGCAGTTGTTATCCGATGCATCCAATAGGATCTTAACGTTATTCAATGCAATTCTCTCCCCCAGATTTTATTTATTTATTTAAATTTGTTTATTGCCCTCCTCCCTGAAGGGACCTAGGGCGATTCACAACATGTAAGCATTGACAACAATTTAAAACCAGTTCAAAAATTAAAAGTTTTAAAAGAAGCTTAAAAACTTAACATTAAAAAACTAGGCGTTATACCTAGGAGGCATTGGGGGTCAAACCATCCAGCTGGCTGGGGAAATTGATCCATCCATTCCCCAGACCTGACCTGCCAGCCAGGTTTTCACTCCTTTCCATAGAAAAATACATTATACATTAAAATATTGTTCACATTGTCTCAGGTGCTTTATTTTTTAAAGCTAAAGTCAAAACAATATTTAAAAGTTGCCATAAATGTTTATAACAAATGTTCTTAAATTACAGCATCCAGCCAAATTCAATTTAAAAAGCACCCAATGCTATCTTTGAATTTTGCACAATGATTCAATATAAGGATTGTTCCTAGATTTATGAAATGGCTTTGAAGGTTTACATGTGTTACTAGATATAGCGCTCTTATTTTTCTTCATTAAAACATACTTCTCTTCCTTAGGAGGAGGAATATGGATGGGTTTCCTAGGTATGAGGTTGAAGAAGGCTGAAGCTGGATAGGCACTTCCCCCTGGATATCCATTACGCTTCCTATTCACATAGGCATAGCTGGTTGGGGCTTATTTCTAGAATTATGTAGAATTACTTAACGTTATGCGATTTTAGCGTTATCCGAGGTAAACGTTATCCGAGGTATTATTGTATTGTACTACGGTAGTTGTATGGATAAGCATTGCCTCATCTGGGATAATACAGAATAATGTTCATATCTAAGAAAGAACCTACAATGAATTGACCACAAGGGTATATCATTTCTGTCATTGCACATCTTGTAATAAAACTGGAATGTTTCTTTTATATTTTAGTCCAGCAATTTAGAGATGTTATCTGGATTGTCTGAAATACTCAGAAACAGTAGTATATTGGGACTCAAAGGCATCATAGTCCTTTACTAAAAACAATCAAAACTAGGATAAAAGGGAAAGTATCAAGATACTTCAAGACTGACAAGTTTACTTCTATGTGATCTTTTACAGATTGTACTTCAAAAACACGAAGCACATTATGTGGACTAGAATGTGAATGGAATGGGGATGGTGTAGGCAGTGGTGGGCTCCAATTTTTTTACTACCACACTGTGGGCGTGGCCAGGAGGAAAGCCCTGCATTGTTCCTGAATTAGGACTACTTTATTTCAAAACTTGGATGGGTGGGGCCAGCCATAATTTCTGCTACTGGTTCTGGTGAGCTGGTGCGAACCTGCTGATGCCCACCACTTGGTGTAGGCCTAACTGTGGGGTCTGGAGTCTGCTGAAATCCTGTTCCAGCAGATATGCCATGTAAAGTTAATGATTCCATCTGTCATTATGCCTTTTCAGGAAAAAAAATCTAACCCCCCCCCCTCCCTTCCTGGAGGTCTGATGGCTCCCACGGAATCCCTTTCATAACAGTACGCAACAAAAAATTTGCTACTGGGTGAAAATAACATGATTGTTATGTAATAGAGTGCGTTTATTCTGATTTTGTAATCAGAAATGTTGTAGGACGTCTGGATTTAAAGTTACAGCTGAAAGTCATATGATATTAAAAGCCTGTACATGGGTTAATATGTAGCTGTTTGATGTACGATTGTGTGTGTGTGTTCGTCCATCAGTCTGATTCGGAGGTGACTAGAGAATAGTTTGTGCTAGTGTGGTTTTATTAATCAGCAGTCGCAGTAACATGCATTTAAGTGATTTCGTATAAGACGATTCAGTAATTTGGTACATGGTGATTCAGTAAACGAAAGATGAATAGGCGCAGCTGTGTGAATTGTTTGGACTGCTTTTGCTACATTTGTGGCAAGTATATGACATCTGACCAATGTAAGAACATGTCCAGAAAGCTACGTATAGCTTACAAACATTACTTCAGATGTGAAATCGGAGATCGAACTAAATCCTGGGCTCCTCATCTCTGTTGCACCGTCTGTTACTCCGGCCTAACCCAGTGGTTAAACGGTAAGCGAAATCGAATGCATTTTGCTGTTCCCATAATTTGCCGGGAGCAGAAAGATCACCATTCGGATTGCTATTTCTGCTTGACCATCATATCCGGGTACAGCAAGAAGAACAAGTCAAAAATCGTGTATTCGGATTGTCAGGCTTCTCTAAAGCCTGTGGCTCATGGTACAGATTACCCAGTACCAATTCCTCCTTCATCCGATGCAATGAACAACGAAGAAAGTGATACTAAAGGTAATGACTGTGATCCTGGAGCTGTGGAATACACGAATAATCCCGACAGTGACATTAAAAAGCCACATTTGATCAGCCAAGCTGAATTGGACGGCCTGGTTCATGATTTGTCCCTGTCGAAAGAAAAGTCTGAACTGTTGGGTTCCAGACTGAAGGAGGGGAACTTACTTGCAATGACAAGAATCACTGCATAGTGAAAAATTGGCCACCCAGAAATTTACCTGTAGTCGGACAGCACAACGTTCAACATGTACCTCTTGTGGATCATAATAAGATTTACCTACCTCCACTCCATATCAAACTGGGTCTTATGAAACAGTTTGTTGCAGCGATGGATAAAACAAATCATGGTTTTCAGTACCTAAAAGGCAAGTTTGGAAAGATGAAATCTGAGGCAAAATTGAAAGCAGGAGTCTTCGTTGGACCAGAAATAAAAAAGTTGATTCGATGTCCACAATTCAGATTGGAGCTCACGGAACGAGAACTAGCAGCTTGGGACACATTTGTGCTTGTTGTGCAAAACTTTCTTGGGAACCACAGAGCAGACAACCATGCAGAAATTGTGGACAACTTGATAACAGCCTTCCAGCACCTCGGTTGCCGAATGTCACTAAAGATGCATTTCTTGCATTCGCATTTCACCTTCTTTCCGTCAAATATGGGAGCCGTGAGTGACGAGCATGGTGAAAGATTCCACCAGGAGATGTCCACCATGGAACCAAGATATCAAGGCCGCTTCAATCCGAACATGATGGGGGATTACTGTTGGTTTTTGCAGAGCAACAGAAGATGTTCACAGGTGGAAAGCAAGAAGCTCTACACACTTTTAAACCAAGCCACTGTCAATCTTAGTGTAACTAAGGGTCCCTGACTCATTTCAGACGTAAATAAACATTTATAATTCACTTCTTAATTATAATATTTAGTGGTTTCATCCCAAAGTATGCACATTAATTTCCTTAAAATTTCTCATAATCACTTTTCAACATAGTTAATTGCATTTTCCTTGATAACCTTTACACATACATAACTTTTTTTCCTGACATGCCAGAGCAAATCCGACTGCAGATCTGTATTCAGCACATATGAATTACTATAAAGAACATATTTTCAACCCAGTAGCAGGGCAAAAATTTTTTGTTGTTGCATAGTGTAATGGGGAAGCTATTGAGGATCTTGAAGAGGAATCAATTTCCAAAAAATGCTGCCTATGTGATAAATTTTATTGGTAGCAGCTGTTTTCAGATATTCAAGATGTCTTTCAATTCCATGACTAGTGGCTTCCTCATGATCAAAGGGATCCCTCAGGAGCCTTGTGATCCTCTGGAGTAATACTGGAATTTGTTCCCTGGAAATTGTTGTGGCTGATTTTTATCATCTTTCTTGCATGGTGTAGTTGGCAGTCTGGGTGTTCTTGGACTACAATTACCAGAAGCCCAAGTCAGCACTCCTACTGATCAGGGCTTATGGGAATTGTAGTTCAAGAACATCTGGAGTGCCAAGGTTCACAATCACTGTTGTAGGATATGGAACAGGATTTCAACTATTATTTGTTAATTATAACTGTGTCTGAAGGTATCAATGTTACAGTGGACATTCAGCTGCATACTTAATGCCGCAGTGGAATCCACCATTTTCCATTGAGCATCTGGTTCTGTAAGGGACTGTAAATACACTGTCTCTTTTGCTACAGTTTTCGCAGCAGAGAAATCCAGTGCAAATGCATTAGTAGAGTTTTTAATTCTGCTAGCATTGCAGTGGATTTAGGCCACATTAGTTATATCTGTTTGTTAAATTTTACTTGCAGCCTGACTGCAACTGGAGTTAGGAATTAGGAACGTAGATATCATGTGTGATACAGCTGGTATGGGAAGTGATCATTACATATCAGCAGCAGCATAGCAAGGCGGGGGCCAGGAGGGCCGGCTGCCCCCAGCGATACTTTCCAAGGGGCGGCAAAGCCTTGACTCCTTTCCCTTCCCCTGATCCACCACCCGGACAAGCGGCAGGGCCAGCAGGATGGTTGCAGGGCGATCAAAGGAGGCGGCGTGAAAAGGCAAGGCGGCGGGTGAAGGGTGGGGGCGGAATAAGCAGGGCTCCCAGTGGCCTCGGCCAATGGGAAAAAGGCACAGGTGGCAAGTCATCTGTTGCTGGGCAAGGCTTCCTCAGGCTGTTTTTCAACAGACAAAGCGTAATGCCTAGGATTTATTTATTTACCTTCTGTGTCCCCTCCTGCTGCTGCTGCTGCTGCCTCTCCCCCATGCCTTGAAGCGCACAACCATACATTAATTACCACCGGGAATACCATTGCTTTGACTATCCAAATTTTGTTTTGCAAGGTGATGTCTCTGTTTTTAACTATGTTCCCCAAGTTTCTCATAGCTTGTCTTCCAAGAATCAGCCGCTTTTTTATTTCATGGCTGCAATCTCCATCTACAGTGATCTTGAATCCTAAGAAAGTAAAATCTGTCACTGCTTCTACTTCTTCCCCATCTATTTTCCAGAACTGATAGGGCCTGTTGCCATTATCTTGGTTTTCTTGATGTTGAGTCTCAAGCCAGCTTTTGCACTCTCTTCTTTCAACCTAAGCAGCAGCTACTTTAGGTCTTCCTCACTTTCTGCCATTAGGGTGGTATTATCTGTGTATCTCAAATTGTTGATGTTTCTCCCAGCAATTTTGATCCCATATTGTGATTCTTCTATCCCTGCATTGTGCATTATGTGCTCTGTGTATAAGTTGAATAAGCAGGGTGGTAAAACGCGGCCTTGTCTTACTCTTTTTCCTATTCCAAACCACTCCATCATTCCATATTCTGTCTTCGCTGTTGCTTCTTGAATCTTGTACAGATTTCTCATGAGGCATATAAGGTGTTCTGATATTCCCATCTCTTTAATTACTTGCCACATTTTGTTGTGGTCCACACAGTCAAAGTCCTTGGTGTAGTCAATGAAACAGAAGTAGACTTCTTTCTGATATTCCTTTGTTTTCTCCATTATCCAACGTATGTTGGCAATGTAGTCTCTAGTTCCCCTGCCTCTTCAGAACCCAGCCTACACTTCTTGGTAATTCTCTCTCCACGTGCTGCTGCAGTCTATCCTGTATTATCTTGAGCATAACCTTGCTAGCATGTGGGATGAGCGCAATTGTTCGATAATTTGAACATTGTTTGGTGAGGTCTTTTTTGTATAATTCCTCTGTGTACTCTTGCCATCTTTTCTTTATCTCTTCTGCATCAGCTAACTCCTTGTCATTTTTGTCCCTTATCATGGCCATTTTTGCTTTAAACATTGGCAAGAAATTGCAAGTTGATAAATAGGGGACCATGGGGGGGGGGAGGTTTGAGCCTGGGAGAGGGGAGCCTAGGGGTGGCGAGCCTAGAAGGGGGCAGCAAGTTTGGCCTGGGCCTTGGGCGGCAGAAACCCATGCTACGCCAGTGCATATCAGGCTTTCTAAATGAGTGGAATGTTATGTCATTTCATCTCACAGTAATCTCTGTGTCCACAAGGAGTAGTGATTCCTTTTGACCTTTGAGTAGGATGTATACATGTATTATTAGCTGGCTATATTAACCTTTTCTCTTTTCTAGAGTAAGCTAACTGGCTTATGTGGGAATTTTGACTCAAAAACAATAAATGAAATGAGGACTCCAGAAAATTTTGAATTGACCAATCCACAAGAGTTTGGAAGTAGCTGGGCTGCAGTAGAGGTAAATAACTCATGAAAAAATCATTCGCTTTATTTCGATACATAATTCTTTAGCTTTTGAAATAATACTCATGTAGTATTTATTGTTCTGTTGTCCTTCTGAACTAATGAAAATTATATTGGTTAATTTAACAGATAGCTTCACTTATTTTGAAATATTTTCCTCAGGTTTATGATTTTCCTTTTGCATTTAGTGTGTTGACAGCTCTGAAATTCCACACCCGTGCATTTTAAATCCACTCAGAGAACTATTTGCCAAGAAGGAATGTGGAATATTATTAAGTGAAGTATTTGAATCTTGCTATCCAGTGGTGAGTGAATTTATCTGACCTGACTTTGTAGTTAATATAGTAGTATAAAGAAAGCATGGAGAGTAGATGGTAATAATTGCATTCACTCTAGTACTTGGATTGGTTGTTTGTAGTCATCTTTTGTACAACTTCAAAGTGCAATTGATTTGAAATTCCAAAAAGTCTAGCTGTGTGAAGTGGTAAAAGCTAGACTGTAGTGAGAAAGGATTGCTGCAATTGATTGATTGATTGATTGATTGATTGATTGATTGATTGATTGATTCAATTTGTATGCCGCCCACTCAGCATACGCCGACTCAGGGCGGCTCACAAAAATCACAACACATCAAAAACTACAGTAAAATAAAATATAACATAACAATGCAATAAAATATAACAATACAATAAAAGGCAACAGTGCAATAAAACATAAAAGACCAACACATACATTGATAACTGTGGCAAAGGGACCATCATCTCCTGAATCAGCAACCAGCCCTCCCCAGCTGTTCCTCCTTCCTCAGGCTGGGTGGGTAATTGGCCAGCGTCTGTCAGCAAGCATTTTTAAACAGGCACTGGTCCTCCCTAGGAGTTCCTCCTTCCTCAGGCCAGGTGGGTAAGGGTTCCTCTGCCAGGTGTCTACATCAGTGCCTGATTAAAACTTTCTTTTCTTTGGAAGGCAAATAAAGACAATCCAGTGTTGTCTTAATATTTTCTCCCTTCTCAGAGGTATATAGATAATTTGAGTCTCCTGTAGTTAAGTTGCTCTTTTTTTCTTCTTTGCTGATGTTTCCTCCCACTTCTTCATTTTAGGTTCTAAGCACCAAACATAGTAGGTGGGATGGCCTCCAAGAGCATTTGTGAGGTTATTTAAGTACCGGTAACCATGTCTAGCTAGGCAGCATAAGAGGAACAGGAGCACCACTTTCAGCCACTAGTGAAGATAGACTGGTCCTGCCATAATATCACCGATTGTGACACCACTTGTTCACCTACCAATATGAAGGGACATGATCAGCAAATGATCTTATCTGGCCCACAAGCCTCACACTTTACAAAGAGTGATTACCTGGCAATCAAAGATTATTTTGAAACAAATTGTACAGCCATTACCTCATAAGAGTATTCTATCCCCCCCCCTCAATGTAGTCCGGTACATGGCTCTAGTGCAGTGGTGGTGAACCTATGGCACACGTGTCAGAATTTGCCATGCCCCTCTCCCCAGCAGCCCAGTGGGAGTGCTTCCTTTCTCCCCTGTTGCTTTGTTGGCACTTTGCGATAAATAAGTGGGTTTTGAGTTGCAGTTTGGGCATTCTAAAACTTTCGCCATCACTGCTCTAGTGCATCTGAGCACAGTAGCTGCCGTTATCACCCATTGTCTTACTTTTTGAAATGGAAGAGAAGAGACTCTGCATGGAGTGATCTGTATCAGTTACCATGGAGTAACCTGTGGTTTCAGTAGTCACTTCTGTTACTGTTAACAATGAATCTGCAGAATGATTGATTGACACATAATAGTGTCCTGGTAGGCTTCTGGACTTCCTTTGTGGAAACAAGAGGCTACTAAAGGATGAGTTCACTGAAAGTATCTTATCTCTCCTGCAGTTGTCTGGTAACAGAGCTCTGTTTGGGAAATGGTTCCATGAGCAAAAGGAACTCCACAGTGCTAGATTTCTTTATAAAACAAAATAATTGCTGCATGCCATGTCGTGTTCAAATGAAATTCAAAATTCAATCAAAATATTTTTAAATGTGCTCTTGAAAAATGGCCCTGTGTTGAAACCTTTGTTGCTAATGTTTAGGAAGCAATGATATCTTACAGTAATAATTATCTTTGTCTTCTTCAGGTTGATGTTACCTGGTATTATTCAAATTGTTTGACAGACACATGTGGTTGTAACCAAGGAGGGGATTGTGAATGTTTCTGTACAAGCATCTCAGCCTATGCACATCAGTGTTGTCAACAAGGAATTATGGTAGACTGGAGATCCCCTAGAATGTGCCGTAAGTATGATAATCAGCATTTAGAGTTTCAGTAGTCTGCTAGCCTATTCTTCCAGTTTAACTATTACACACAGCCTCTCTAAGAGAAGTTGGAAATGTGTTTAGTAAGAGCAGAGTTTGAAAGACTGAAAAAGAGTTGGATTCACTAAATAAATATATCATTTTGAATAGTCTCTCCACAGGCAGTTTTATCTTACAGGTGGGGAAAAACAGAGAAATGGCTTGAGCTATTGCTTAAAACCTCAGATTATTAATATATTTATATGGTATAGCATGCACTGGCTGATATTTAGTCTGTAATAACAGCAGATTGTAGCAAGTGATATTTTATCCCATTGAGATTTGTACTTTATCCAAAGAAGCCAAATCTTCTGAGTTAAAAGACACAGGAGATGGAATTCTGGAATGCAACAATTAGCAGTGTTATCTGTATATCTGAGGTTGTTGATATTTTCCCCAGCAACCTTAATTCTGGCTTGTAATTCATCCAGCCCTGTATTCTGCATGATGTACTCTGCATACAAGTTAAATAAGCAGGGCGACAATATACAGCCTTGTCATACTCCTTTTCGTATTCTAAATCAATCAGTTGTTCCATATCCTGTCCTAACTGTCACTTCTTGACAGGTTTCACAGAAGATAGGTAAGGTTGTCTGGTAGGCCTATCTTTTTAAGGACTTGCCACAGTTATTGTGGTCTACACAAATCAAAGGCTTTAGTGTAGTCAATGAAACAGAAGTAGATGTTTTTCTGGTACTCCCTTCCTTTCTCCATAATCCAGCGAATATTGGCAATTTGGTCTCTAGTTCCCCTGCCTCTTCAGAACCCAGTTTGTACTTCTGGTAGTTCTTGATCAACATACTGTTCAAGCCTAGCTTGAAGGATCTTGAGCATGACCTTGCTAGTGTGTCAGATGAGCACAATTGTATGATAGCTTGATCATTCTTTTACAATCCTGTGGCTACTGTTGCATTTTCCAAATTTGCTGGCATATTGAGTGCAGCACTTTAAGGGCATCATCTTTTAGGGCTTTAAATAGCTGTACTGGAATAAAGTCATCTCTGCTAGCTTTGTTGTTCGTAATACTTTCTAGGACCCATTTGACTTTATACTCCAGGTTTTCCAGCTCAAGGTCAGCGATCACACATTGTGGTTGTCAGGGACGTGAAGCTCCTTCTTGTAGAGTTCTTCTATGTATTCTTGCCACCTTTTCCTAATCTCTTCTGCTTCTTTTGGGTCCCTACCATTTTTGTCCTTTATTATGCCCAATTTTGCTCAAAATATTCCCTTGATTTCTCCAATTTTCTGAAATGGATCTCTATCCCCTCCCCTTCTGTTATTTTCCTCTATTACTGTGCACTGTTCATTTAAGAAGGCTTTCTTATCTCTTCCTGCTGTTCTCTGGAAATCTGCATTAAATTGAGTGAATCTTTCTCTTTCACCTTTGCCTTTCACTTTCCTTCTTTCTCCAGCTATTTGTAAAGCCTAATCAAACAGCCACTTTGCTTTCTTGCATTTCTTTTTCTTCGTGATAGTTCTAATTGCTGCCTCCTGTACAATATTACAAACCTCTGCCCATAGTTTTTCAGGCACTCGGCCTATCATATATTCTTCACCTCTACTGTATATTTGTAAGGGATGAGATCTAGGTAATACCTGAATATCCTAATGATGTCCCTACTTTCTTCATTCTAAGCCTGAATTTGGCAATCAGTAGCTCATGATCCGAGCCAGAGTCAGCTCCATTTTTAATGACTGTATAGAACTTCTTCATCTTTGAATGCAAAGTACGTAATCAATATGATGTCTGTGTGTAGAGTCATAAGGTTGTTGGAAAAGAGTGTTTGCTATGACCAGTGCATTCTCTTGATAAAACTCTATTAGCCTTTGTCCTGCTTCATTTTGTACTTCAAACTTGCCCATTATTCCAGCTACCTTTTGGTTTTCTACTTTGGCGTTCCAGTCTCCTATGATAATATGGACATCTTTTTTTGATGTCAGTTCTATTAGGTGTTGTAGGTTTTCATAGAAAAGGTTGATTTCAGCCTCTTCCATATCAGTGGTTCATAGTCTAAGATTTTGCTTCATAGCTGTATGATACCTGCTGTGTTAAGATTGCATATCCATTTACTGAGATAAATGATGTCTCAGTGTCTATAACAGAAGGAAATACTAAAGAGAAGGATTTTCTGTATATACTAAATAATCATAACAAGTTTCTAAATGCCTTCAGTTAGAAAAAGAGATTCCATGTCATATAGTGATTATCAGTAAACATTTAATTCTTATCCACTAGAGGTCATAAAAGGATAATCACAGAATTTTTGATTCTGTGTCAAAGACAGTTCCAAAATACTGTACCCAGTGAACAATGTTTTTAAGTTCATAGTGACTGTTTTGATTTCATTTATTGAATGAGACTGAAATATGTTTGTGCAAAAATTACATATGTATATGAAGTATGATTGCTGTTTGTATTCTACGTGTCTAACTTTTCACTTTTCTCCTCTTTAGCTTATGATTGTGAATACATCAATAAAGGTAAGCAATGAATGGGGAAGCAATAATGAAATAGTGCTGTGTTTTCCCTCTAGCCTGATTCTAAGAAACGTCTTTATTTATCCATTTATTGAAGTAAAGTACAGTAAAACCTCGGATAATGCTAAAACTTGGTTCCACAAGTCTTAGTGTTATCCGATTTTTAATGTTATCCGATGCAAACTCTATGGAGTTTTAATGTTATCCGTTAAAATCCTATAGGATGCATAGGATAACATTAAAACTCCATAGAGGTACATTGTAACTGGCACAGGCTTTAGCGAACGTTATTCGATGCATCCCATAGGATTTAAGGTTATGCGATCCAATTCCCACCTCTCCCAGTTGCTTAACGTTATACGGTTTTAACGTTATCTGATGCAAATGTTATCCGATGTATTACTGCACAATATCATTTAAAAATATACATGTCTGGTTTAACTTCTGAAATTAAATAGCATGTTTGCTTCCTAAGAGTGTTCTGGGAAAAATGAGCCACAAAATTATTTTGGCAGCTCACACCAAACTTATATTCTTGAATTTTCTATGGAAAGTTTCTCAACCTTGGGCCTCCAGGTGTTCTTGGACTTCAATTACCAAAAGTTCAAGTCAGCACACCTGCTGATTGAAGTTTTTTGGAATGGAAGTCCAAGAACATCTAGGGGCCAAGGTTGAGAAACCCTGCTCTATGGTAGAGTGGTCCCTTCATTTGGAACCCCAGATGCTCTAACTTGGTTACAACTCCCCAAACCCTTAGCCAACACTAGCCAATAGTCAGGGCTTCTGAGAGCTGAAGACAAGAATACCTAGGGTCCTTTTGTTTTGGAAACCACTGCTAGTAGCTCACATTCTGAACAATAATTTAGGTGAGGGTACTGAGCTAAAAAGAACATCATTGTAAGGAAAAAATACTGCTGGATTAGTATCCTGCCTCTCTTATGATTGTTCCCCCACCAAACTTGTCATGTTAATTCCCCAGAATTGTACATACTGTACTTACATAAATTATCACTGTCCATTTAACAGATGTGTGTTACTCCTGATATGGTCATAAAGCAACCATTTATGACTAGGTACAGCATCTGAGCACTTTCTGGCTCTGCTGGTGTTTATCCCTTATTTATTGCCAGCTTTTACAGGCATATTTAATGCTTTCCTAAGTATAGTTACATTTTAAAACCATATTTCTGAACTGTCTGTCGCTATATATTTGTATTTCCTACACTAAGAAAACTATTAAAATGTATGCTGGTAAAATTAATGGAGGAGAAAAAAGGGAAAAGAGGAGGGGGAAATATTGTAGCACTTTAAAAAGTAACAGATTTCTTTCAGTATGAACTTAGGTGGTTCAGAATCTACTCCTTCAGATACAGAATATTTTAATAAGTGAAGACTCTTACTGAAATAAACCAAAATATTGTGGCATTTTAAAAACGTTCTTTCTTTCTTTTCTTTCCCCCTTTACTTTTGGCAGAATTTTGATCAGACACACATTTAATAATTTGGGAATTTGGGAATTATTAAAATGTAATTTTTGATGGGAAATGACATTTTGTATTTTTCTGAACAGCCGTAAGAGGGAGCTAGTTTGCAAGCTATGATAATTGTCAATCTCCTTCCTTTAAAAAAATAGCATTTAGATCCACAGTTACAATAAGAAATTGGCAGAGATTGTTTTATAATGCTACTTTGTGTGCATTTTATTATATGTGCTATGTGCCATCAATTCAAAATCGACTTACAGCAATGCCAATATGTGAAGTATTTAATGAACGGATTTATCTTTTCCACCCCCTGGTGAGGATGTGTGACCAATCTCAGATCTCATTGGTCCTAGTTCATCACTCTTTCCACTGTACCACTCTGGAAACATGCATTTTTATACAGTCAAACAATATATCTGTTTTAAGAAGATTTGATAAATCATCTTAAAAGAGCTCCCTTTTGACATTACTGTATATATTTCTCTGCTTAGTTTTCTGTATTTTAATAGTAGCACAGTATCAAATTAAAAGCTTAATAGGAAGTTCATTAGTCAGATTAAAGTTTATATAGTCTTTCACTCCTTTAAGCATTCTGATTTTTCTTGTCATTTTTTAGGGATTATTTTAACCATATAATGTCTATGGTAATGTTGCTGGGGAAGTAAGTAAGTGCCTGGAGTTGCATTTTGTTGTGTTCCAAACAGGATAGGCATTAAGCTTGTCTGACCCCCACCTCTCTCCCCGTTATCTGTTTAACTTTTTAATCTTTTTAACTTTTAAAATTTTTAACCTTTTAATGTGTTTAAATGTGTTAGCAAACCAGCATCAGTTTCTTTTCTTGTTCCTCAAAAGAGCACTAAGTAAAGTGTAGATATAACCCAGAAATCTTAGTTTATATAAGGTTGATACCAATATTGATTGAATATATTGGAATGGATCAAAAACTTCCCTTCTCCAACAGGAAGAGTCCTGCCTTTGAGAACGTCATCTTCTATCAGAGGAACAGAGAATTCAGAATCAATCCATTATTTACCAATTCATTTTGTTTCATTACATTCTGCCTTCTAACCCATTAGTCATTAGTTTAGCTCCAAATTTTAATGACTTTTTTATTTTAAAATTTTACTGTCTATCATGATTATGGTGCTTAGATACCCAGCAATTCTCTTGTTTGTTACAGAGATCCGGTCTTCAACAGCAGCACAAAGATCTTTGATGTTATCAGTTTAATTCTTAAACACCTAGTATTCATAAATGTCCTGTGATATTGGACCAATTCAGCCAATAGGTAGAGGCATCTAGTTTCAACAAAAGGAGATCAGAAATGTGCTACCTATCATTATTATATATGTCAGCCATTATTAAAAAGATATTCAAAGATTATCATTCTTATTTATCGCAAATTGAGTTCTTATTTATTAAAAAATTATAGCCACTTTAGCAAATCTCCTGTTTTTAGAAACTATTAAAATATTGTAATTATTTTTAGTGAGTTGTCTACATACTGTATTTTACATCGTTGTCACATACAACAGGACCACTGTAAAAAAAACTTTTATGGTTGATGTGAAGGAATTACCACAAAAAAAAATAATGTTATTCTAGGGCACATTATTCCACTTTTCCACCATGATTTTTAAGTATTAGTGGATTTTCTCATTTTTTAAAGGTGGTGGACTACTCATGGCCTTCTCATTGTTGTTGGCTGCAACTCGCATCTGGGAATGCATTTTTTCCTGAAGCAAGAAAAATGCTATTGGTGTGAATTTGATTAAGGTCGATCTCAGCTTGCCATGAAGTGACCAACACACTATGATCACGGAGCCATCTCCTGTGGTACATATGAAATGCAACACCAGGACTGCAATGGACTACCGCAGCCTTGAGAATATTATCTATGTGTGCCTTCACAGTCAGTCCATCTGGCATGGCCTCTTCTGGCTCCATGACCATTGGGAATCAGAGTTCCTCCTTCTAGATGTTGTTGAATTGCACTTTACCCTTTTTTGCTTGTAATGTGGTATAACTAATGATGAAGGGTGATGGGCTGCAGTTTCAGAATAGGTGAATATGTTTCCTACTACTGGTTCGTAAGTTCTTAAGAAGATATTGGACTCAGAAAAAATGTACTTGAGGGTTGAATGTCTTCCAGGTCAATCCTCCTTTAAGGCCTAAGGCTAAATGGAAATTAGCAGCAGAATGCTTGCTTTCCCTAATGTCAGGGTCACAGATGCAGCTGTCACAGGGCACGTGCCTGATAACTGCTTACTATTGCCATCATCTTATGTCAGTATTGCCAATTGCATAGCCATTGATGCTAACTGCTTTTGTGGGGAATCTGTCTACAAGTATACCGCCCCCAGCATATTGTGGTGGTCCTTCTCTTCTTCATAGTCCCATTCCTGCCCTCTAACTGCTCATTTTTATAATTGGGTTTAATAGGAGTTACAAAGTTTAGCATATTCTCCTTGGATATATAATATAGGAAAACCTCTAACATAATTATTGCTTTTAACAATGACAGGTAAAGATATCCTTACAAATGTAGTTTGGAATTTTTTTTTAAGCTAATGAAATCATATTCATTCATAGGCTTTTAACTGATGGCATTTTCTCACTGCTCAACTGATGAATAAATGTGTGAGTTGCAAGCATTTGTGGCACTCAACAGGAAATATAACCTTGCCTTCTTTTTATAGTTCTGGGAAAGGGTCCCTACATGCTGGTCAGCTATTTGGATAGAAAAGTTGCCCTTGGTGCCAAACTACTGGATGGTTCTGTTTTTCCAGCAAGAAGAGATGCCTTTGCTCCTGGGGATGCAGTGAACTTCATGTTGACATCAGGACTGTATAAGTCCAAAGCACATGGTAAACTCACTGTCACTGTGAAATATCTAGAAACCTACATAAGCTAATGTTTAAATTAGAGATACTTTACTTTATCAGTATCAGATGCAGGGTCTAAACAACAGGAAAACTGTTAGTTTTTGCTCCAGTTGTGCTCTTTCAGAGATGTCTGGTGCTACAGACAACAATCTGTCTGTTAATTAATGTCTCATGCTGTATATGTATGTCTCATGCTGCCACATGACATATAGTTGGGTTTGTTTGGTGTGGGTTTTTGATATTGATTGAGGGTGGCAGAGGCATAGCATGGGTGTGGGGTGTGGTGGGCCCTTCCCAGGTGGCACTTTTTTGGGGTGGCAAAGTTTCACAATAAATAGGGACTCTTCCCCACCGCCGGCATCCTGGGCCACGCCCAGGGTGTGGCAAATCTGGCCTATGTCCCGGGCGGCTGAAACCCATGCTACACCACTGGAGGGTGGTAGGTTAAAGAGGCTTAATCTTTCTTGTGTTTTACCTTTTATGTAATCCACCTGGAATAGTTATTTTTCATCAAGTCAGATGATAGATAGATAGATAGATAGATAGATAGATAGATAGATAGATAGATAGATGTTTGCCCATTTGATCTAGGCAAGGCAGTTCTTACTCTCATATGGACTGACAAGGCAGAGTGCCTTCCATCCAGACTATAAGCTATTTTGAAAAAGGAAAATTGAACCTTTCTCTACAGCAGTGTTTCCCAACCTTTGGTTTTTGGACTTCAATTTGCAGAAGCCTAAGTCAATTCTCCAAAGCACTGATCAGCCAATGCACTGACTTTGGCTTCTGGGAATTGAAGTCCCGCTCTGGTGTGTGTGCCCCAATTTGGAAACCAGTGCTCTACAGCTTTCAATACATCTTCAAGAAGAAAGCTGTTTGCTAAAATTTCCATGCAGTGAATGTTTTTTTTAACAGGATGGTTGCTGACACTTTAGCTTGCAATCAGCAACTTTGTAGAACCGGCACTCTTAACAGTTGCTATAGCAGGAACAGAGGTGGAAAACTCTGGGAGGAAATCTGGAAGTTGGCAGTAGCTTGTCAGCTGTAGAATTTGTGAGGTTCAATTGATTAGGTCAGCTGAGTTCACAGGCGGAAGATAATGAGAATGTGTTTAAGTGAAAAGCCATAAGTATAACAAGGTCCTTTGGATTACTTCCAACATAATATTTAACTGTTTCTTAACACCTGCATGAAGCAGATGATACAAGAAATAAATGACTTATGTCAAATGAATTGAGAGATCATTCTAGAATACATATCTGGCTGTGATCTACCTGTATACTCTACCTGTATGTGACATTGAGCATTACATCATATAAAATCTATTGTAGATTACTTGTTTTGTCTGCAGGATTTTTCAAGAAAACATTTTCTAGCTCTAAGGCAGACAGTTGCTTTTACAGTAGTTTTATGGTTATTAGACTAAGACAATGTGCAATGAAGTATTATTTGGAACAATAGATGTACATTTGGATTACCTTTTTTGTTATCCTATCATTGACCATAGCAGTACAGTAAGATCTATGATAAATCAGGATGGTTGCTTTTAGGGAAGTGTTTGAAAATTCTATATGAAACCTCTGATTTATGGTGACCACTTATAGCGATCTCTAAAATATCCTGTCCTTAACAACCTGATCAGCTCCTGTAAAGGCAAGGGTGTGGCTTCCTGTTTTCCATCTCTTTTCAAATTTTCCCAGTCTTCAGAGTATGCAGACTTAATTTTCTCATTTTTGTTTCAAATGAAACCTACCTAATATCAAAAACACACAATTTTCATAAGATTTAAATACAGTGTTTTCTTGGTCAGGGTGGCAACTGATATGGAAGAAAATGAAAAACAATACAAGGATATTTTTAAATTATACTTTCTCATTATTTTTATAAAAGGTGGCGGTAGATGATTTGCAATGTATTTGGGGAGGACAAGAAAAAGCTTTAGCCTCTCATTGGAAATAATTATGTTAAAGGCAATCTATCATTTTAAGTGAAAATTGTTTCTATAAAACTGATTCACTAGTTGTTGTTGTTGTTGCTGCTGTTGTTGTTCAGTTGCAGTCGATTCCGACCCCCTGTGACCCCATGGACTATTGCACCCCAGGCACCCCTATCCTCCACATTCACTGGAATGTTTTGTAAATGTGATTCTGTTTAAATGATAGTGTAAAATCTGACAAAATATTTAATTTGGGACTCTAAGAATCAGACAAATAATAAAAATGCATTTCAGTTCACTGATCTCTATGTACTCTGCTTGTATTTTGTTTTTGTTTTTCAGATCCAAGCCTGGTTTCATTTGAAGCAGCTGACAGACCAAATTACTTTCTTTCTTTAGTTTCCAGTAGTACACTGGTTCTTTCCAAATGGGCAAGAAATGAAAGTTTTCAGAAAAGATCAACATTTGTTATCCACAAAAACACATGGCTCTCAGGATACAGTTCATTTGAGTCATTTGCCGTGCCTGGAGCCTTCATCTATATTTCAGCTTCATCTGTGGATATTGTTAAGTATCGTCATTCTGAGGCCTTTAGACTGTCTACACTTTTTGAACTTACAGGTAAGTACGTCAATATGAATTGTAGTGACTATATTGTCAAAATGACTTTGGTATAATTCTTATAAAATTAATGTGTTATAAACATTAAATATGTGATCTAGGACGATACAGCAGGTATTTTCTTATTGACATACCTGTGCTTCTTCCCCTGAGCAGAGTTTCTCTAGCAAGAATCCTTTCACACCAGAATAATTTCTGACACTAAATTATTATTATTGATGTGATGGGCCTCTAGGTTAGAATTTTCTTAGATGTAATGTATCCAGTTTGTACTGCGACATCAAATGATATTATGAGTCAATGACTACTAGTCCTCATCAGAACAGTGGAGTGATTTTACTGGGATGGAATGGGGTAAAAAGTCATTGTTGAGATTTGTTAGCAGTCTGAAGGAGAAGGGCCTAGAGAAAGAGATTAATTTGTGATTATTTTTGTATTGCAAATATGGATTTTTTTTTTAATGATAATTTAAAAAAGCTATCTTCTGTGTTCTGTAGCCTTTTTAAAAATGTATAAACATTTTGGAAATAGTATGGATAATTTTGGTGGGTGGCTTTCAAGGCATGCTAAAGCCTCCCCCCAAAAAAGGTACTGTATAATGTATTTTAAATAAAGTTTTAGTATTTTTTTTTTGAAAAAAATTCTAAAAGAAATTTAAATTAGGGAGGGATAGAATGCAAGGAGTCTAAGGGGTGCAAACTGCTTGTGTGGGCACATCATGGGTTATCTGTTTTTGATCCCTGGGTTAGAACATTCTACACATGAAGATTAGGAGTTGAAAACAAGCTTCTTTGTGGCAAATGCTGTACAGGAAACTGATGTGAACCCATGGCTGTCATGTAAACACCCATTTACCAGTGTATTTTATTTGTTGGATACACTCTATGTTTTGACCAATTATTTTAATTGTCACTCTGTTACCTCATTACTGACACATACATATCAGTGTATAAACATAGCTTCTCATGGTCATGTTCATTAATGCATCTTCTTCAAAGGAAATACAGTAATACCTCGGATAACGTTTACCTCGGATAACGCTAAAATAGCATAACGTTAAGTAATGGGGGGGGAGAGAATTGCATCAAATAATGTTAAGGTCCTATGGGATGCATCGGATAACAACCGCTAAAGCATGTGCGGTTACAATGTATCTCTATGGAGCTTTAACGTTATCCGATGCATCCCATAGGATTTTAACATGCATCGGAAAACACTAAAAATCGGAGAACACCAAGACTTGTGGAACCAAGTTTTAGCATTATCTGAGGTTTTATTGTACTTGATTTTTTTGGAATTCTGGAAATATTGTCATATTTCAAATGTCACTTAAGTCTTTAATTTCTGTATGTAGCATCAAAACCATCAGGCAATTGGTAGCTCTTACATCTTTTAAACCAGTAACAGTCTTGAAACATTAGCTTCAAGTTAAGGTTATACAATAGTTTCATGGATTTTAATTGGGGGTGGGATTTAGAATTTTGTTTGCTTTGAATATCAATAAAACTGGCCTGAAAAAGTAAAAAACAAAACACACACACACACACACACACACACACACACACACACACACACACACACACACACACACACACACACACACACACGTTTACATGTAAGTGTAAATAACATAATTATGCTGCCCAGAGTCGATCTGGGTAGCAATATATAAATTTGAATAATAAATAAAATAAATAAAATCATAAAATAAATAAGAACAAGATGGAATCTTTTGTACCTTTATGGGCCACTGCCCAAGTAGCTTCTGCCTTTAGATTAAGAACAAACTCATACAGTGCAGTACCCCCTAGTTATAGCTGTGGTGGGCAGCTTAGACAATGGTTGATGGTATTAAAAACTTCTGTAAAATGAACTCTCAGGTTGTATAAACTGAAAGGCATTTGTCATAATAAGATAAACAGATACTTCAGGTGCACTCACAGCTATTACAAGTGATTTGTGATCCAGATCAGAAGAATTCTGCATTTCTTGAGCTAGTCAAGTAGGTTAACAAGGAAGATTAGCTGTGTGATCCTTATTCAGATTGTAAAGAATGCAAAAAATTGCAGGAGGAAGGAAATACCTTTATTGGATCACTAAAAAAAACAAGTGCAAGCTTTCGTGATTCATGATCACTTCATGAGACATGCATTAAAATGTTCATGGCGGTTGGTCTGCCAGGCTTTTTTTCTTAAGAACAGCAAACAGTTTCTTGGTGTAATGATGCCACTTCCACAGGAAGTTGGTTGTTTTGCTCCCAGTCCATGTGATTCTCTTTGAAGCATAGCTTCCTTTTGTGGCCAGGCAAAGGAATACAGAACTCCATATGCTTCCCACCAGGGGGCAAGGCTTCAATTTGGTTTAACACACCAATTCATGCTAACTCAAAGTAAATTAAAATTATTACCTAGTGATGCAGTTATTTTATTAATAAAATAATGGTACTTTGAATATTTTTGTTAAAAAATTTATAGTATTCTGTTTTTAAGCAAAAGGAAAAAGGAATGCTGGAAAATGTTTCATGTAAGGAAATTGTACATTTACCACTCTCTTGGTTTTCATGACAAAAGGGACCAACTGCATATCCTGAAGAATTCCCTGTTAGCTAACCACTGTTAATAGTGGCATTGTAAATTTGTGCAGGGGTGTGTGTGTTAAGTTGAGGCTATAGTGCAGCTGTTGGCTGGCACACTCCAACTTCACAAAAATGACAGATTTTGTCATTGCTAAATGCTTGTTATCTCCTGACAAATTCCTTTAATCATAGTGTTGTTGAAGTTTTGAATTGCAGAGTACATGAAGCTAATGCAGTTATCAAAATATAAAACTTTAAAAATATGGGCAATAGTTTAAATAAAACAAAACATATTCTTTTATTTGGAAGGAGAACATAAGAGGTTAATATATGAAATAAACTTTTCTAGTGGAGCATTAGCAGAGAATGGTGTATCTTTTTAAAGTGTGAAGTCTTTGCCTTCCAGTTGTGCCAAAGAATTCTATGTATGCCAGTGAAAAACTAAAACAATTTACCTCAGCAAGTGGGATCATATCAAATGATCATAAGGCATTTCATTAATCATCACATCCGAGGATTTGGGTTTCAGTTTTATAAGCAAAGAAACATAGGAGTTGAATCTTTCTCCAGTGTTTTTTCATAGTGCTCTGCTTGCTGATGCAGGGTAATTACATGGTCTAAAAATACAGCAGCATTTGTTTAAGTTAATGGAAAAGTTACACCAGTTCTAGAGTGCAGAGGCAAAGGCAGATTGAGTTTCCTGCTGACTGTCATAAATACTTTGCATATCAGATCAGAACCTTTCCAGCTGGGAATTGCTATTTCTGATTTTAAATTTTGCGAGTAACATAACGGGTCCTTTAAACTTTGTTGGCTAGAAATACCTTGACCAGTCTTTATGTTGTATGAAGCTTGTCCAAAAATAAAAAAGTGGTGGCTTAGAAAAAAGACCAAATAACCTCTATAGCCGTGCCTTATTTTACAAGGTCATGTGAAAATTCTTAGTTCACACGATGTGGGGTACCAGTAAGCTACTGCTATGTATACTGTAATGTTGGAATATCTTCAACATAACTGATGGAAATAACAGGGTAATGAAAATTACTTCTCTACAACTTTCTCTTGGTATGTGACTATGTTATTGCTATAGTTATACAAGCTGTTATTTCTATTTGTTCAAAATTATGTATCATCAAAATTTCCAGTACAGAATATAAATTCTCCTGTTCCTTAATATGTTTTATGTATAAATAATCAAAACAGTGCATAGCAAATTCAGAGGGGCAAGCTTTGAAATTTTATGTGCACATTCCCCAAATAGGATTAGGATCACTTATAATATCACTTGGAATATTGACTGCAAGATACTGAACTCCAGTGACAAATTACAGCCATCAAAACAGCAACCTATACTAATGGTTCTGAAAGGATACACAACTACTTTTAATTACAAAATAATACTTGTGTGACACAGTATATCATAATTCTTTCCAGGATTTCTTTTACAGAGAGCCTACTCAAATGGTTTGCCTGATAATTCTTTTAGGGGTAGCCTGGGACTGTGGAGTTGGGCCAAAGCTACATTGGCTGGCTATTGATTGATTGATTGACACAGATACCTTCTTTCATTAGATTTGAGTGATTCATTTGCATTTATGAACTATGACATCACATCCTGATTTTAATATATACTGTGCAAAATCAGTGTTTTGGTGTTATATGCCTGCAGGATTCATTACCTGACCTGGAAGATGATGAGACACTACTATTGGTGTGGACATGATTAGGGAGAAGTATTGTGAATTAGCAGGCTATTTGAGAAGAAGAATGATTTAGTTTGTTCCCTCTCCTAATACTTTGTTCATCACAAGATTTACTGGTTGCCTTATCAACTTACTCCCTTGTACGTCAGGGCTGATGCTGAATGTCAGATCTTTGAAACAGAGATGAGCACGGAACCCTAGAGTCAGACACAACTGGCTTTCAAGCAAGGGAAACCTTTACCTTTAACATAGTTGTGAATGAGGGAACAACTTGGTATAACCAAGATGGCAGGAGAGGGTGCTACTTTCTATGGGGCTACAAACCACTGTCTTCCAGCAGGCATATTGACTAGTCAGAGCCCAAAGGTCCCTTTGTTTGAGATCTTAGTATCCTAGTGTCCTTAACATCCTTTGGAAGGAACACACAAACATGCTGAAATTCTGAAATTGTACTTATTGGGAACTCTGCTTTCTGACCTGTGAGACAGTTCCCATGAAAAACAGTAATACTTTGTTCTAAATTTGATTTTGGAAGCAAAACTTAAATCTCATGGTGTGCTTTCTACAATGCCATTTAATGATAATGTAGGAGGTTATCATACGAGCTGCACTTATGTTGTATTGTGCATTGGAACACTCTTAGTTATTCCAGTGCAGGCAACCAGCTTTTGAAGGTGGCCTACAGGAATTAAACCACTATGATTATACATGTGAAGAAAGTTGAGTTCTTTCACAGGCAGTTGAAACTCAGCTGGGATTGCTCTATACTATAAATAAATAGTCTCAGCAACCAAAGTTGCTGTGTTTGTAACATGAAAACATTCCTTCCAACTGAGACAAACATCAAATAACTCTATGCAGGATCACCCAGAGATGTAAACTTGTTTGGTAAACTGGAGTGTGATTACATGCATGGAAACTCAGAGGCAGTTGTGTCACTACCTTGTGAGATATTATAAGAAGAAGCTCCAGGAGTCCCTATATTTCTGCAGTGTTTTCTGGAGTCATTGAAACAACAGTTGCTTTTTGTGACAAATTCCAATTTGTTGTCATATAAACTGAACAATAAACAGTTCATCCAATATCAGGAAAGGAGTTTTCATAATATGAGATAGTTATCTTAGGCAGCGGAGACAGAAAGGTCCAAAATAAAGAGAAGTTTAGTGTTAGTTTTAGTTAGTGTTGGTTTTAGAAATCTGAAAATGTGGCATTGAGGAGAGCATTTTAATTTTTTAAACTTCAAACAATTTAATATTTTAATGTTTATTATCTTAATGTTTTTGTAGAATTTTTATATGTGTAAGCTGCTTGGAGTCACCTCAGCAAGGGGGTGGTGGTAGAAATGTGATTGATTGATTGAATGAATGAATGAATGAATGAACAAACAAATAAAGGAGAAGTTAAATGAGGAGAGCTGTGGGACAAACTGCCCACTAAGCTGGTATGGTAAAGGTAAAGGTCGCACTTGCTTGAAAGCCTGTCATATCTGACTCTAAGTTTCAGTGCTCATCTCTATTTATAGCCAAAGAGCCAGCCTGTCTGCATCTGCAGACGTCTCCATGGACATGTGGCAGGCATGCCTAGACAATGGAGTGCATTTAATGCTATTTACTTTCTCATTGAAGTGGTTCCTATTTATCTACTTGCAATTTCATGCTTTTGAACTGCTAGGTTGGCAGGAACTGGGACAGAGATGGGAGCTCACTTCACCATGCAGTACTTGAGTCTTGAACTGCTGACCTGCCTACGTTCCAGTTCAGCATCTTAACCACTAAGGCACCTCAGATGGTACTGCACCACAAAGGATGATATGGGGTACAAATCTTTGAATATCAGAGAGTAAACAAAAAAAATACTGTGGCACCTTAAAGACTAACTAATGTATTTTAATGTTAGCTTTTGTGGATCAAGTCCACTTCTTCAGAAGTGTCTTTTTTGTGTTTTGTTTTACTTATTCTCTGTTATGCATGCACATACTAACACAGCTACCACTTCAAAAATCTTTGAATGAAATTGGCCTCATATTTGCATATGCTACTGTAACTAATGTATTGCAGTTATACAGTAGTTGTCTTCAGACATAATTGTAGTAATTAGATAGAAATGCTATCTCTCTGTTGTTTTGACTTGACTAGATGATTTGGATGGTAAATTCAAATATGTGATATATTAAAGCCTGTAAGAGAAACCAGAACATTTTTATGGATATATGCATAAAAATAAAAATTCCATTTTCTGCTTATAGATACTAAGTTAACACTTCTAACCCACTCAACATGTGAGTGGCGCTATGATGTTTGTACAAGCCCATGTTTCAAAACATGCAGAGATCCTTTGGCACAACACTGCCAGACTGTACCAAAGTAAGTATTTGCGCAGTTATAGCTTTAGAAGTATATTTCTATAGTGAAAATAATCAGGCTTATGGCTGACACCAGGGAGGAAAACAGTGACCTCACCTCTTCTTTGCTTTTAAACTTTAGCCTTTAGAGCAGGGATCCACAACCTATGGCCCATGGGGCTAGTCTGGCTGATGGTGCCAATTAAGCCGGCCCTTGGTGAGGAACCCAGGACTGCCACCAGAAGTGGCAAAAACAGAGTGAAAATAGGAGAAAACACATTGCCCTCGCTCCCACCACCACTGCCATGGGAAGTGGAGCAAGCAGTGAAAATGGGCCACCCTCGCTTCCACCACCGCTGCCATTGGAAGTACTGGAAGTGGCAGAAGGATCTATGCCTCCGGACCGCGCATCTGTCTGAGGGGGCATGGTCCGGCCTGCAGTGTGAAAAGGTTGCGAACCCCTGCCTTAAAGGCTTGCACAACTTTTCAGTTTTCCTATTTCAGAGTTTCTGGAGCCTCTGAACAGGAGTGTTCTTTAGTGCAAGGGAGTTTACTGCAAATTTTGTTGCTGGCCTCACTTGTGCTCTCAATTTGGCAAGTTATGTTTGTTTGCTTATTTATTTACCTTTTTTATTAATGCTGCAGTCCATTCCTATAACTCAGAACTAGATTTTGAATGTCTTGGATCTCAGCCCCCAGAATTCTGCAGAAATTCCCACAACCACAACTCTGGGGACTTTAATCCTGAAATCAAGGCCTTATAAGTATTTTAAAGTATTTTCAGCTGGTTAGTTAAGACCCTTGTAGCCATTTTTTCCTACAAGGAAGGCAGCAGAAATGGGTAGGTAGTGCTAAACTTAGTGGGGCTGCAAGGAATTAAGAGTATTATAATCTTTTGAAAGGCACCCTGTGCAAAACCTAATGTGCAGAGACTGCCAGCACCTTAATTCCTTACAACTCCCATGAGGGTTAGCCACAGCTACCCATTTTCTCTTTTTTCTCCATAGGAGGAAAATGGCTGTTGGAATCTAAATTAACCAGCTGTAAGTACCTGATAATGCCTTTCAGTAGCTGGATTGCTTGGTTAAAGTTGTCATAATTCTAGCTGTAAGAATTTCTGTTGAATTCTGGGGCCTACAGTCCAAGAATTAGGAAAATCTCTTACCAATGGGGAAAGAGGAAATAATTTATTACAAAATGATTCCCAATGTGAATTATGTGTATGTTTGGTGGAAGGAGGACTTTAGATTGCAAACTTTCTGTATTTTAATATTGTAAAAATATTTTAGTATTGCATAGAATCAATTTTTATAAAGTGTGGTCCAAGAAATGTAATTAACAGTAATAAAGTTAAGCAAACTGTTTCTTACAAAATTAACATCTGTATAAAAAATTCATCTTATTTCTTAGGCAGCTCCCATTTTCCACCAACAACACATCTTCTTGCTTCAGTGGTTCATTAAGCACTTTTAATCAAGAGGCTTTTTATTCTCTTGCCATCCCTTCTTTGCTATCTTCAATACATATCAAGATTTGCCAAACAAAATTATTCTTTTTTCTGACTGAAGAGGAAATAAAATAAAAAATTTTCCTCCCCACTATTAAGTTAAAAATAATTAAACTGGAAAAATCAGATTCATAACTGTTATGAACAAGTGATGCTCTTGTTTCACTCTTCAGACATCCTTTGTAACCATAACTGCTGCAATCTTCAAACACTTTTTTACAGAAGCTGTGAAAAAAATGCAAAATATGTCAATCCTATATGCATTTCTCTGGGAGTAGTTCTATTGCTTACGTAATGGGGTTTCTGAGTAAACACATCTAGGATTGTGCCATTAAAGTTATTTTTAATAATTGACATTAGCCTCTGAGATTCTGAAATCTCTCCCTTAATATCCTGTGTCCTTGATCTTTTTCTTTCCATATAAGTCACTCACCAATCACTTTTGTTCTTGTCTTTTGCTTTCCCATGCAAGGCAAATTCTTAGCAAGCTCTGTTGGAGCTGTTAGCTATAAACAAACAAGGAACACAATTTTGTACAAGCATGGAAAGGCTTTCTGCCAGTTCTAAATTGAACGAGTCATCATTGGGCAAGCATACACTATTAGTTCCAAAGGCTATGTCACATCGTTCATGAATTAGCTCAGCTTAGCAACATGGTATGTTAGGTCAACCACCAATGTGTGAGCTAATGAGAAAAATGGGAACAATAACCTGAGATTCCTATATCTTAAATGCTTTAAAATGTATTCAGTAATCCTCAAGCCATTTTAAAACACTCTGACTTCACTGGGACAACAAGCCAGGTTCAAAGCCATTAGGAGCTTGGCTGTTTTGTTGACTTGGCTGCATTGTGTCGCTTATTCTCTTGTTTTAACTCAGCGTGCTGTTTGCATAAATTGTATTAATTATTTTCTCTTCTAGAGTGGAAGGATGTGTTCCTATGTGTCCTTTGAATATGGTCCTGGATGAAGTCACTCAGAGATGTGTTTATTTTGAAGATTGTATGTAAAAACAATTTTATTATTGCATTTTCTTAAAGAAAATCATAAGTAATGACCTCAGGTTTATACTTATGAAGACATTGCAGCAAGCAGCTGATTTTTCTAGATAATGATTTTACCTGTTTCTTATAGTGAGGTTTAGAACATTGCTTCTTCCTGGTCATTGTAATTCATGAATAAATTTGCCTCCATTCTTCTTCAGGTTTAACTGTAGTCCTTAGGTATATGCCTTTCTTTAATCACAGCTAGCCTTCTAAGGGATATGAGAGAACCTTTTTATAAAAATTGCTATCATGTTAATTTACTGTGTTTAGATCATGTTCTTGCTGAAAGAAAGTAAGTATAGAGGCCATTTACATTCACACAGTGAACCTGTGATATAGATTAGACTAAACAATCTCACCAGGTGAGTTTCATAGCTTAGTAGGCAAAGGACCCACATTTTCCTGATCCAAGTTCTATATGCAATCATCTATGAGCTTCATGAGGTTTCTTCTAACTTCTCTAGGTTCAGAAATACTTGTTGCTTAGGAAAAACAACTAATTGGGAATGAGAAAATGTTTCCTGGAACATGTTTCTTGTTACTTGTCAAGATTTAGCAGTTTTAATTTCATACTATCTTTTTAGATCTATTCATTGTTCAAGCAGAGATGTATAAAATTGTACTTCAGATAATTTGCTTCATATATATTCAGTGCTTATTTATGGGTCTGTATTATTACAAATTCTGTTAATACAATTTTTTTTTTGTATTCTTTCAGGCATTGAACCTGCAGCTGATATACAAATTCCACCATCGACATTCAAGACCCATATACCTTCTGAGGCTCTTCAAGTTTCTACTGCAAAGCTGAGTGAAAAGACATATTTTTCTCTAAGTCCAGTATCAAAAGGCAGAGAAGTAACCCATGCATTCACAGAAGCAGCTAAATTTTCTATTCCTCTGTTGCTAAATACTACAGTTTCAAAAACATCCTCGACATCAAATATTTCACTTCTTGTAGCTGTTGATAAAAGTACAATTCCAGTGTTTTCACAACCAGTATTGAATGTTAGCTTCCCTTCTACAGCTGATGTTACTCCATCAGCAGGTATTATAGATATAGGTACTTTGCCTGGTGAACAGACAAGTAGTACCACACTATCTTCAGCCACTTTAACATCTGTAATCACTGAAGCAGAAAGTAAAATTCAGACTACTATTAAGAGTCCATCCATCATTTCAGATTTTAGATTACCTGACACAACTAGTACAGTATCAGAAACAAAAGTAATAAGGACTCAGAGTTTCCCAACAAAGAGAACAGAAAGAAAACCTGAAATTATTTCAGAAGGCAAAACCTCTTCTTTGGGGACATTAAGACCACAAACAACAAGTCATTTTTCTACTAAATCTGCATTGCCATTTTTGGTACTATCCTCACATTTGCCTACAGTGAATCGAACAACTTTGGAGAGAACAAAACTGGATGTAAGTCAGCCATCTGTAATTGTTTCCAATGCTACTCTGACATCAGTTTTGCCTTTACTTGCTACTTTATCAACACTAAGGTCAACTGTTGGGCCAGTTCCTTCAGAAACAACAAAAACAACAGAAGGGATTAAGACCATGCATATTCCAGTACCTCAAGTGCAAACACAGTCTACCACTATAATTCCTACAGATCAAAGTATGCTGCTTTCTACTGTAAAAAAAGAAATGGTACAAACATCAAGCATCACACGTCTGCCACATTTGTATTTTTTTCCATATTCACCTACCATTTCAAAACCTACCATATTTTCTTCCACACACTCTAAATTATCTGATACACCTCTAACTTCAGTAGATTCGAAAGAATTTTTGCATACCAGACTGACAAGTGAATATTCACCATTTATACAGCCAAGTGTGAAAGAATCTGTATCAGTTTTATATTCTTATCCTATGTCATCTCGTGGCACAAGAGTCACAACTTTGTCTACACAGATAAGTCCTAAAAGGACAACACTCTCAGAATTACAAACACACACTTCAGTTTCCCATAAACCATCTATGGAATACCAACCACCTTTGTCCGTGAAAACTACAAAGATTAGTGTTGTACAGGATTCTTTTGGTGCTACAGCAAAATCAGAAGCAACAGAAACTAATTTTACACAAGAAAGTACAGCCTTGGTTGTCCCAGTTCCATTGGTAACTATAAAGACTGAACCTGTTCAAGCAACTGAATATCCTTTTACCTTGCATGCTATGGCAGCTACAGAAAAGGCAGCAGCATTTCTTGGCACAGTGGAATCAGAAAAGCACACTAGTATATATACAAGAACTTCAACAACTTTCCTTCCAGTGTCTGTTTCTGAAGAAACGTTGTCAGAAAGAGTAACTGGTTCTGTGCCTGCATCTGCGAAAGCTCAGGTAACTGTGTCTGCTACCCTACCTCCAATAACTTCAAAAACTACCTCACTGTTTTCATTGTTGCCTGCTACAAAGTCACCAAGCACAGTAATCTCTAGATCAATTCAAGAACTGACAGTCACGGAAGCTTTAGGTAGCACCAGTGTTACTTCATCTCCCTACACTAAACTTGGCAGCCAGTCAACAGTTGTCAAAGAATTAGCATCTACTGAAACAATGACAACATTATCGTCTGTTATTTTTCCTCTGAAAACACTTGCTAGCACATATTACCTAGCAAAGACAACAGTGTCCCCCTATACTGTTACACAAAAAATACCTGAAGTAGCAACAACTATGGAGGAACCAATTGAGATAGTGAAATTGCCTGTAACTTCTAAGATTATTTCTTCTGTTCATACTTCTCCAGTGGAAGGGATTTCTTCTGTTTTGAAAGAGGAGGCTACTATTCCATATTTTACAGGAGGGGAAACTGGTTCTCAACCAGCTTCTAAAACTTACCTAACAACAAAAGCTACTACTACACCTTACCACTTTCCCACTGAACTGGGAAGAACTGATAGTCCACTTAAAAGTGCTTTTAGTACACCTGAGTTGACAGCCAAATTTTCAGTGTCCTCTTTGTTCCAAAGTTCTTCATCACCAGGTGTTGTTCCTTTTACTGGACTTATTTTCACATCATCAGCAAAAAGGCCTTTAACAAGTGGCAAAGAAGTAACTGAAACACTGAAAAGTGATACGGGTCTTTACCAGACAACATTTTTAACATCACCTGAAAAAGCTACTGATTTTACTGTGAGTGGAAAACCTTTGGTTTCTACCTCTGAAGCTCCTTTACCATTACCTACCACAGAGGAGCAAGTAGAGGAGCCCTCTCATGCTGAAAAATCAAAAACAGATTTATCTACCACAAAGAAAGTTTTTACTGCTTTTAAAACACTAACAGTATCTAGCACATTACTTCCTGTATCAGAATCAACATCTTCATTAATTACATTAGAAGCACCAGAAACATCAGTTGTAAGTCAGACAGACAAACAGGAGGGGACATTTTTAACACCAGGAGTATCAACTCCTGTCATATCAACAAGCAGAAACATTACAAAGATTTCAGTTGTGCCCAAACAGGTGCCACTTTCCACTGTTGCGTATACTTTGATAATCCCTGTAGTAAGAGTAACAGCAGCTATTCCACATCTTACAACTAAAATGGAATCAACACCTCTAGGAATAAGTGGTCTCACAACACAGAGTGTCACAACACCATTAGCAGATAAAACAACAAGAATAAAAGAATCCATCACAACATCCTTGTATTCAGTGTCTTCTGTTGCTTCAGAACCAAAGAGTGTCACATCTGGAGTACCAGCAACTGATAGGCAAACATTGGTTACAAAGCTTCCTGTTTCATCTTTGACCACAAAACATTCACCTACTTTCCTCAGCTCTACAAGCCTAGCTATAGTATCCAAGAGGCCATCTGTGATGCAAGTCCCTGTATCTCCAACAGACTCTGTATTGTTAGCACCAGTACATCCAAATGCTACAGTGACTATATCAGTTCCCACTAATTTATCTACAAAATCAATTCGTGATTATTCTACAGAATATTCTGCAGTATCAACTGTGGTTGAAACTGGAGTCATAACAACAGTTTTCAGGCCTTCTACAGAAACAGCAACTTTGCCCGCATGTGTAGTGAGTACTTTCTCTATTTTTTCCCCACGTATCTATGGTTATATATAAATAGTAGATTAATATATAGTAGATGAAAGGAAATATTTCATATAGTATAAGTCAATTGCAGAACTTGCTACTAAAATGTGAAGTAATTACTGTGAGCTCTCATTGCTGAAAGGTTGGTGTGTGTGTGTTTAAATCAGCTTTTAGGAGTAGATGATTGCAAATAACATGTTACTTAGAGCTAATTTCTTTCCCCAGTACCAATTGTTATATAATCATTACATTACTTTTTGACTGTAACTTGTCAAAAGAAAATGTTACTCCTTTTGTGTCAGAATAGTAACTTTTAGTTAAATAAGTATGGTGTATAGTTTCATTAAAAAGAGCAAAAAGACTATCACATATTTCAGTTGTTAACACATGCTATATCTTGTGCTGCTAAATGAAAGTTTGGAGAAGTTCTAAAAAAATTACTTGAAAATTGTATAACAGTTATTAATTAATTCTGTGTCCTTGGAATTAACTAATTACTTTTTTAAAGAAGCTAGCAAAAACTAACTACAAGTCGTTTTGCCTGTATATCACCTGCAATATTAGAGGCAGCATGTTTTTCTCAATACTTGATGTTGAATGAAATGAGGAGGAGGGTCTTTATTATATTGTTGTTTTCTTGTAGACATCAGGTTGGCCACAGGTTTGTTGTTGTTGTTCAGTCGCACAGTCGATTCCGACCCTTTGCGACCCCATGGACCACTGTCTGCCAGGCACTTCTGTTCTCACCGTGGGCAGTTGAGGTCTTGTTTTTATCCACCAACACTCTTTGAGCTTCACTGATGAATAAGTAGAATGTTAAGATGTCCTGGCTTCCAGCTTTCTTCTCCTTTCATATAGCAGGACTTTCCAGCTCTCTATTGCCTTTTAGTCCCCTGAAATTCTCCTTCTGAGGACTGGAGAATCCTCCAGAACAGCATATTATGTGATAAAGAAAATTGGCAAAATTGATTAACTTCCATGCTCAAATATGACTGTATCTTTGAATCTTAGTTATTTACAAAACAGGTGAAAAGTTGATATCTGCAAGTAGGCAATTCAAAATGTTGAAGATTTTTATCTTTTTTACTTCTGTAATTTAGCTTGTGACTAGAAATTCACCTCAACAAAGGGGAATTAAATAAATAAAATAAAATAAGAAGATCATGTTTTAGGATGGTAAAAGGCCTTGTAGGAGTGGGAGGATTATTCAGAACCACTCTGAATAATGTAGATATTTGCTGATTGCAAAATAATAAAAAATATTTAAAACATTGATCTTAGTTTCTAAATATTGATAATTGTTGAAAAACTGAAACAAATTTGTTATAGTGTATTTGTATGTATTAGTATATTCTGTTCTCTAGTATGCAGATTATTTTTGAGTCATGCTTAACAGTGATTTATAGCTAGTAAAATATCTTTTCAATCAACCCTTCCTAAGTTATCTTATAATTTTATCCTGATGCTATTCTCACACTATGTTTTTTTGGTTGTTGTTCGGTTGCACAGTCGATTCTGACCCTTTGCAGTAGTTTTTGTCTTCTGTCAGAGGCCAAAGTAATTAACATCGGCACATATAGAATCTTGAAATATGTTTTGTGATCAAATTTCTTGTTTTTCATAACTATCACACTTTCTAGTTTTTACCTTTTTACTGTACTGATTTATTAAATATTTCTTTTGTTGGATACTTTTCAAGGATGTTAATGTTCAGACTTGACTTTAAAGGAATTTATGGTTACTGTGCATCTTGCAGCACAGATCCTTGTACCATTTTCTATAAATATAGCTTTACTGAATGTTTTGATAAGAATAGTAACCTATGTTTTTGAAATATGTCTTAGCCAATCACCGAGAATGAATGCATTAAACACATTTGCTTAGATGGACAACTGATCCAAGTGAACAAATCACAGAACTGTCCATACAATGCTACCAAACCCAGTTGTGGATTTCTTGGACCTGCTGTTCAAATAAATGGAGACAAATGTTGTCCAAAATGGGAATGTGCATGTAAGTTCCACTCATATTGCAATTATTTGAAAACTATATTGAGTCAATGAAAATTTGGGCTTTTAAGTTGGCCACTTCCCCCTTCCCCATATTATATAATAGAAACAGGTGGTGACATTTATTTAAGAGTTTTTAATTACTTGCATGTCATAGATACAAATGGTTTTAAGTATCATTTTTATAAAACAAACTGACCATTTATAACATCATCATTTAACGAGATTGTGTGCCACAGTATGATAATCAAGCAGACTAAACAAACAGAACAACTTAATTGCACAGGATAAAGCCCACAAGAACAGAAATTTATTTTATTTATTTTTTATTTATTTATTTGCATTTAATATCCCGCCCCAATTGGGCGAACCCGACTCTGGGCGGCTTACAGCATGGCTCATAATATATATGGCCTTAAAATTCATAAAATTCATAAAAAAATTAAAACATTGAACACATTATTATAATTATTCATTCTCTCTGTAAGATTTGGGGACCTTCTAGTTGCTAGAGAAAGAAGAGTAACCCAGCAGTGATTCTTTCTCATCCCCTTTCCAATGAAAAAGTCAACCTTGTCGCTTTTAGGGATGGAAGAAATTCTTCTATTCATGGAATAGTAACTCTGGAAGCATCCTATTGCAATTTTGAAGTAACTATATCTGAAAACTAGAAGGTATATGAACCAAAAATAGCAGAACAATGAAGCATGTTTTAATCCTTACAGTGCTCTACTGATAGCAGCACATGTATCAAGTTTTAAAACAGGCATAACCACTAGGACACCACCTCTTAAAATCCTATGGGATACATCAGATAATGTTAAAACTTTATAGAGATACAATGTAACTGGCAGAGGCTTTAGTGAACATTATCCGATGCATCCCATAGGATTTTAACGTTATGTGATGCAATCCCCCCCTTGCTTAATGTTATGCGTTTTTAGCATTATCTGATGCAAATGTTTTCCGAGGTATTACTGCATCTATATGAATCCCACAAATTAGGAAGCTTTGTACTATCATGTTGATAGGTGATTCTATTTAACAAGTAAACTCTTTACCTGTTTTAATTTTATGTTTTGTACATTTATCAGATGTAAGAAAATTGGGTGAAATATTTGTAAAAGGAGATTCTATTGGTAGGCAATAATCTTACTCATATATGTAATTATCTGAGGGCAATCATGGAGGCTTTTTGTATCACTTGCCATGTGCGGGTTTCAGAATCAAGCACACAACCAGCACTATGAAGGATAACTACTTTCTTATTGCCTTACATATGTGTTTTTATTCAGTTGGATTTTTGTAGTAGTGTTTTGTCAGCAATATGTCCATTTTATAAATTGATTATATTCAGCAGAGGTCCTTGTTGTGTTTGATCAGGTCGATGCACACTCTTCTCAGATCTAAGCATGATCACTTTTGATGGACATCATCTGACTTTATTTAAAGAAGCTTCTTATGTTGTCAGTCAAACCCAAGATGAAACAATAAGTGTTGATGTTGCTGATTGCAGAAATACCCATAGGGTAAGAAATCTTGTGAAATTTTGTGGTAACTTGTAGAGTTTTCTTATAATGCTACACAGTGTTGTTCAGCTTCATCCCTTGCTGGGTCCTGCTGCATATATGCATCATTGGGTTGTTCAGTTAATTAATCATTTATGGAACTCACAGTTAATCCTACTCAAGGTCACAGAATATGGAAGCAATAAAGATAGGAGCTATTCAAATTTACATTTTTATATTTGTTCATGTTCATGCTATCCTTTGATATTTTCAAATAAAAAAAGTGGCAGGTAGAGTCTAAGGACAGTACTGTCAGGGATTTAGTGTGTGAATTCAATGTGTTAAATTATGCTCATTAGTTCATTTATTTCTTTTATTTCATGCATTAGTTAAGGGTGATGCTTCAAATGGGGGAAAATAAAGACATTATGTTCATAAAATTAAGGTTTGCATAAAATGTTCATAAAATCTAAGGTTTTCTGAGCTAAGGTAAAGGTCACCCTTGATCGAAAGGCAGTCATATCTGACTATAGGTTTCAGTGCTCATCTCTGTTTATAGCCAAAGAGCCAGCACTGTCTGTGTCTGCAGACTTTTCTGTGGACATGTGGCAGGCATGGAACGCTATTTACCTTCCCACCAAAGTGGTCCCTATTTATCTTCTTGCAATTTCTTGCTTTTGAACTGCTACGTTGTGTTAATCCAAAACCAGAAATCCCAATTTCATTTGTGTTCATTATTTTTTTTATAATTTATTTTTGAAAGAAGTCATATTTTATTACTTCAAAGGAGAAACTTGCTACAGTGTATTCATTCTCACAACAATGTATCTATTCTGGTGTGGAGAGATACTTTTTTTGAAGGAAAGAAGGTTAGAAAGAAAGTGTGGTTTTTTGTTTTAAACCTTCATAGAAAATGTTTCTGAAGTCTGATCCAAATTGTATAAGTGTCACAAGAAAGCTTATTATGTTTTCTTTCAAGCGCACTTTGGATCACTTTGATCAGTCAATTGGTTTTTTTGTTGGATCACTACAAAATATTGCCCCAGTGGAAATGTCATTTTAATGAGTCACATTTTTCCTCAACATCTTTTTTGTGGATTCCTGCTTTGGTGTCATTTTTCTCCACATGTTGTATGTGAACTGTATCCACCTTGGAAAGTTGTCATATTCAGTTTCTAAATTGGCTTCCCCTCCTTTTTTTGCACTTTTGTGACCTCATTTGAGTGTTTTTTTGTAAAATGCTTCATAGATCATTTTTCCAAAGTCCAAGTCCAAATCTTAAAGTGTCCCCACAAAGTTTAATATTTCCTCTTTCAAACACACTTTGGATCATCTGAATTGGTTGGATTGTTTTTTCTCCCCCCCAACCAACCCCCCCCCCCCAGCAAAACTCACTTTTCCGATGCTACTTTGGAAAGTGATGATGTCATTGCTTTGAATTTTTGGCTTTTGGGTTCTACCAATTCTTAAAGTCACCAAAATAATCTTTCAAATGACATAACCTTTATTTTTGTGGGTGCCTTAGTTTTGGTGTTGCAGCTTGTCAAAAGTACATAATTTTCATTACATTGCAAAAGCTGCCAGACCACCCAACCAAAATGTAAGATGTTCATAGAATTCAGATCAAAAAGGTATTGAATGTTTTCTCTTAAATTTAGATAGGTCACAGTTGAGATACAAATCTTACATAACAGTTGTGTGTTGTTTTATTTTAACTACAACATGTAACTCTACACAAGATTGCTACTGAATGTGCTATAGCTTTTAATGTGGGGTATATATTTTTTTTAAATATACAGGGCAGTTTAACTTCTACTAAACTGTGCCTGGCAGTGCTGAATTTAACATATATGTCTCACCAGTTTGTCATTGACCATCTAAACAGAAAGGTAATGTCTATTTCTTCTCTTGTCTCCTAAGTTTGGTTTCTGGGATTTATGGTACACGCATGAAACTGTGTTGAAGATTGTGACTCTAGTAACCATGACTTCCAAATAGACATGTTCCCATTAGATTCAGCCTCTTAGTCCTTGTCCCATCCATTATTACAGTCAGACAGCAGTTTAGAGTCCAGATAGCTTACTCCATTGAAGATGTAAAAGAGAAACAGTTATGTGTCATGAGCAAATAGATGACTTCCCCCAGTGGTTTCATGTAGTAGTTAAAGAGAATTTGGGAGATGATTGAACTCTGTGGGACCCCATACCGTTGGACCCAAGATGTCAATGACACTTCCCCAAGCTACACAATCTGGGCATAGCTCTTAATGAAGGAATGGAGAGAACATAAAGTTGGAATCCCAATTCCCAACCACACAAGCATGTCCAGAAGAATACTGAGGTCAATTGTATAGAAAACTGCACAGAAATCAAGGAGGACTAACAGAGTCACATTCCCTCTATCAGCCTCCCACAAAATATCATCAAACAGAACAAACAGGGCTGTCTTAGTCCCATGCTGTGGCATGTATCCTGACTGAAATAAATTTAGACTGTTGGAAACCGCCAGTAATATCTCCAGCAGGTCCGCCACTCTCTATCACCTCCTTTTCCATAAATGGAATATTAGTGACAGGTATGCAATTATTCAGTTCATTGCCAAAGAAGGTTTTAAGGCTCTGTAGGGATCCCTTTTGTTTTTATGAAGCCTCTGGAAACCTTGGATGGGAGGGGGAAGCTTTCAAATGATCATGATCCTGGTGGAAGTGACCCATCAGTGACTTTTAATTATTAAAGCCCCCTGCCCCCAATCCCAAGGCTCCCTGGGCAAAAGAGAGCTCATGGGAGCCTTGAAACCTGAAATTAGAGGGGGAGAGTTTATTATTTACGGTAAGTTAATAATTTCCAATGCCCAGATACAGTTTATACTGGCATAACTTACACCAACAGGGTTTTATTCATGTCATTCTGAATCTATTCTGTATAAATGGTGGAAAAAGAATAAAAATTTAGCCCAAATTTAAACTTTGTTTTATTAGTTTACCAGTTTTAATGATTTTTTTATTGTTTTACTATACATTGCACTTCAATTTTCTCTTTTGTGTACTTAGAGGTATCTTGTGAATTGTTTTGAGTAGCTTGTTTGACAGTAGCTCAAAAGGAAGTACAGTAAAACCTCGAGTTATGAATAAAATCAATTCCATGGCCTTGTTTGTAAGTTGCATTTGTTTGTAAGTCGAGGCATCTCCATTCAGAAAAAGAAAAAGCCCCCACCCCACCCTCCAAAAATCAAAACAGTCCCCTCCTCCAAAAATCAATCAAACCACCCAAAAACAACAGAAGCATTGAAAGGAAAACATGCATAAGCAAAAACGCTTTTCCTTACCTTAAATAAGCTTTGAAAATGGACAGAAAACTCAGAACAATCCAGCAAGAAACAGCAACAGGCAGCCGTTTTGGTGCCGAAACTCCAGACGAAGAAATCACTCCAAACTACTGCCACCTACAGGGCTCAGAAAGACTGCATGTGTGCAATGCATTCTGGGGAATCAGATTATGTAACCTGAAGCAAACCCATAGGGGAAATGGCATTTTTTGCTTCACTGGAGGCAACACAGAGGAAAAAGAATTAATCCATAAATCGGGGCATGTTCATAAGTCAAGGCATGGATTTCAGTGCAGAACCAATTCATAAGTTGAATTATTCATAAGTAGGGGCATTCGTAAATCAGGGTTTTACTGTACACATTTAATCATTCAGTATCCTGATGAATTGGAAAAAATCTGCACAACCTGGAGGCATGGCCCAGCAATGGAAATGCCCTTAATATGCTAACTATATCCAGCCCTATTTTGTGTGTGTATAAGGGGCTCCAAAAAGGGACATTTGTCAATACCTGACAGGCATGAGAAACAAGTTGTGCAGATCTGCATTAGACTATATTAGAGTAAAACAACCCACAGAAATATTATCACAAATAGTTTAATTTATAGAAGCAAAAATTTATGTGTCTGCTTCAATGTATGTTTGTATATTTTCCAGATAGCTGTCAACTCAAGATATGCATTGCCTTCTATTAGAAAATATGGATTTAAAATTGAGGATACTGGATTCATGTATATTATTGAAACCCCAACAAATATTAGAATACAGTGGTTCCATACCACTGGCATTATGGTAGTAGAACTTAATGCAACCAGTGATCCAAAACCAGTGGGACTGTGTGGTAAGCAAATATCAGCAAGACTGATGCTATCTTTAGTAAAGATGGGGAAAGTTCTACATTTCCTTATTGATAAAGTTAAGGCATGTATACTAAGGATATATAGGTATCCCCAAATGATACCTAGCAAAAGAGATTACAATACAGTAAAACCTTGCATAAAGAGCGCCTCACTTAGAGAGTAACTTGATTAAAGAGCAGAATTTTCTCTGAACGGTCACTTTGCTTAACAACTAAAACCAACCAAAACCTCATTTAACAACTAAATTGGGGTTTGCAATCCCCCCCACCAGAAGTCACAATTGGTCACTTACAATAGTGTTTCGCTTAAAGAGCAAACTCACTTAAAGAGCAATCCTGTGGAACGCATTATGCTCTTTAAGCGAGGTACAACTGTATACAGTAAAACCTCATATAACAAAGGGCTCTGATAGTGAAAAACTCACATAGGGAAAGGAAATTGAACAAAAATGGCACCTCAGTGAAAAATTTCCTTATGCGAAAATAAAATTTTTATGGGATTTTTTTTGCATAACAAATATTTCCTGTGGGGAAATTTGCATAATGAAAATATTTTTGTTATACGGATTTCCCCATAGGAAATTTTTGTTATGTGAAAATATTTTCGTTGTGCAAATTTTCCCATAGGAGATTTCATTATGCAAAAATATTTTCACATAATGAAAATTTCACTGTACGAAAAACCTTGCGGAGCAGATTAATTATGTTATGTGAGGTACCACTGTGTTTGCCAAAGCTGTCGGTCCAATTATGTGAACACTAACACTGTTCCTTTGTATATTTGGTTTGTAAATTCCATTACATAGTCTTAGTTAATTTAAATTTGATGTGTTTATAGCCTGCAATATTGTCTTCAGTCACTATGTGACACATTTACCCAATCAGTACATAGTCTTGTAGTTAATTTTGTTAGAAGCCACAGTCAGAGCCAACAGAATTCTAGGACTTCGTCCTAGATAAGATATTTGCCCTCAGTTGCCAGGTATTTCATTTTTATTTGTTCAGATATTTATTCTGCCATTTATTTTATTTTGTTGTTTGTTCTATTATGTTGTTTTTGTTTATTTGTCTATGCACTGCCCAGAGTGGGAAATATCCCAGATGGGTAGTGTAAAAATGTAATGAATGAATGAATAGTCCCATGTGAAGTGGATCATATGAATATAAAGGAATCATATGTGTTATATGATACTGACTATGTCTAGACTCTAAGGGTTCAGCAGTGACAGCTTTGCTCTATGGAATGGGCATAGCATGTCCAACTATGAAAGTTTTATAATTTTGTTTCAGGGCTAGGCAGAAGCTTGTAAGAAAACACAGTCTATGTTCCTTTGAGAAAAGCCACAGATAGTATGCCTGGTGATGGTTTCATTCACAGGGCATGAGAACAATCTGTTCAAGTGTGAGAACTTCATAATTTTTTTTGATGGGCTTTGTGTATCAAAGTGAAGGCCAGCGAAAAGATTAACTGGGGGGGGGGAGGGAGAGACTTTTCATATTAGGTAGCCTGTGGTATAATAAACTGTGGGATACTACTGTGAGAAGCCAACTCCTACAACATTGAAATAAATTACTGGAAGTTTTCTATGTATCAAACCAAATATCAAGTACAGTTACAGGTATCTCGACAAGTGATGCAATGACTGTTCCTAAGTCTGCTACTGTTAAAAAATTGCTGAAGTGAAGCAGATAATTCAGGGACAAAAGAAAAATTCTAAATTTATCAGCAAAATGATTGCAATTCAAATTTAATCCTTCTGAGATTGCAGATAGTTGTAGATGAGTGAAGATTTGCTTCCAAATTTAGAGCATTTGAAGGAGAGGCATGAATACTGAAGTAATGGGAAAATAATTAGGACAGAAATAAGCAGAAAATGTATGTTACATTAAACATTCCACAGAGCTGGGTGGACTGAGGATAATAGTGGAAGACAGAGAAGCCTGGTGGGCAATGGTCCTTAGGGTTTCAAAGGGTCAATTGACTGTGCTATATTTATTAATTTTTCTGGGAGTGACCATTATTAATCTAAAGTAGACTAATAAAGAGTAAAGTGGAAATACCCATAAGCCTGCCTGGTGTATGCACACAGTTTCATTCTTTTTGGATGAGATGATAGATACATGGCTCTTGAAGACATAATATCTATTGACATAAATCTTGTTTTTGGCACTTGAATTATTGTTGCTGGGAGGCTTGTTTGCAAAAGCACTTCATTGCAGGAGCTAGCTTGCCAAGTTTTGGAAAGGGCAAATATGTGTTGCTATGGTATAAAATATCAGTGATACTCAGTCAAGTTTGGAGAGTTGGAAACAGTACTGTTCCTAAAGGGAAGAAGTGGTTAAAAGGAAAGAATTATTCTGATTCTGAATTGTTTTTTGTGACTGTAAATGTTAAGATATAAAAGAATACAACATAATATTTCATTAGGCACTTATGACTAGTAGCTTTGGGATAATGAGGGTTGATCAAGTTACATTTTCAGAGTAATGCAATGAGTAGATACTAAGTAACTTTGAGATCTATAACCATTATTAGTGAATTACTTTTTAAGGATGTTTTAAGAGGCTTTATTAGGAATTATTCAAGCTCTTATCAATCCTCAGTATCAGAACTGGAGACTATAAGGAAGGAGGTCATATTTCTTTGTTTTTGTGTTTAAGACACACTAGTACCTCGGATAATGTTATGACTTGGTTCCACAAGTCATAACGTTATCTGGTTTTTAACATTGTGCGATGCATTGATCGCACAATTTTTAAAAAAATCCCTGTTCCCTTTCCACCCAACCCCAGGTCTGATCCCAAGCTGGTATCGGCTCTGGGGCTGGGGGAAAGAATGGGCTTAGTGATTCGGGGGGGGGGGGGCATTCTGAAGAGAGGCTGGGGAGCTTCATAGCGTCGTTTTGTTTGGGGGAGAGATTGGGTGCGTGCCCGATCTCCCCCCAACCAAACCAGCGATGTTTGCCTTGGTAGATCTCTGCCCCAAAGCCTGCAGGGCTGGTCTCCAGCCATGCAGGCTTTGGGGCAGAGATCAATGTCGGGGAATTTGAGGCAAACATTTGCATTGCACAACGTTGTGCGATGCAAATGTTTGCCTCAAATTCCCCGACGTTATCCGATTTTAGCGTTCCCCAAGGCAAATGTTATCCGAGGTATTACTGTATATACATTGTTGAATCACTTTCCCAGATAGATGAGTGGTAACATTAATAGTGAACTGGCTGTTGCAAAGTAATGAGTAATGCAGCTAGGTCTTTTTACAATAATGTTCCAAGCTGGGATTGAATTATAGCCATGGTTTTCTTAGTTAGGCCACACTGAAAACAATGTGCATGCCTTCATAAGACAGCCCAGTACTTATTTAAAGCTGTCTTGAGTATGTTCCAGAAATATAGGATATAATCTTGTTATGGAATGGTCTCCTTGACGAGCCATGCTTAGCATGCATTTTGACACCTCATTGACATCAGGCAAACTTTTATTTTTATTTTCCCAGGGTTTACAGGTTTTATTGGTTTAATGTTCTAAGTTTATTTTAATTGATAGTAATACATTTTAAGCTATGCTTGTATTAGCCTTCTATCCTCATGTGATAGCCCTTATTAATATTATAACATGAATTGAATGTGCAGATAATATTGAGCAGAAGTACTGGGTTTAAATCAAATTTAGAGTCTGTCTATGATAAACAGAACATTAATATCAGTTATAATGTCCTATGACAAACAGTGCACATAGACAATGTTGTTTTTTGTCATGTTCTTTTTGTAGGCTTCTGTGATGGAAACTCAGCCAATGACCTCATGCTACCCAATATGACTGTTCTGGAGACTGTGGGTTCTTTGGTTGTCTTTACAGACAGCTGGCAGGTGCCAAACACACTGAAATATGTTGGAATACCAAGAACCTATGAAACTAACTGCTCAGTCATGGACTGTTCACCTTGTTTAAATATGTTATTGATCCATACATTCAGTAGCTGCCATCCTCACGTATGTTATCTTTTGATGCTCTGTTTGAATCATGTTTATTACTAATATGAAAATTAACAATATTTCACAACTGAATTGTCTTTGATTTAATAGTTTGGGTTTTACCTACAAACATCTTTGACCATTTCTTGCTTCTAACAAGGAGGATGTTTCTGTCTATTAAAAGAAGGTGCAGAAAGTGCCCTAATCGTAGCAGAGTATATAGCCATATATAAGCGAGGGACCAATGCAAACTTTATTAAAACATGAGTTTACTAAGGTGTGTATGTAGCAACACTTCAAAGATGTTGCAAACCTGAATGACCCATCTAGGAATGTTACTCATGAAATAAATAGTTCCATCTTGGAGACGCTTTTCCCTCAGCCACCCAAAGCAGAGAGATTGTTCAGATTTTAACACATTGAACTGCAGCTCAAATTTACATCTTGAGGTAGTGTGCCAAGTGCTCTTGGCAAACTGAATATTTGGAAAAAGTTGAAATTTTCTTTTGAGGGCTTCTGAATGAGTCTTGATTTAAAATATATTGTCCCTTGTAAGTTACCCTTTTCAGTGTTTTTTGTAGTAAGAGGTTTTCTCACATTAAAATCCATGCCACTGTTTTAGTGCTTTGGCATTTTTTCTTGGAATATGTAAATTGTATTTTAAACTGGCAATTTATTTCCTTCGACTTATTTATTTCCTTCGACTTATTATCCCGCCCAATCGGGTAAAAAACCCAACTCTGGGCGGCTTACATACACAATTTAAAAATACATAGCTAAACCACAACTCAATATAAAACCACAAATCAATATACGATAGCCTATTCACAGTTAAAATATAAATTAAAACAATAATTAAAAGTTAAGCTAAAAGAAATTAAACATTTCCAAGTTATAAAATTATGCAATTATTAAAAAACAGAACCAGGGTAGGAAGGTAAGAACAACGGGTGGCTGTCTCATCTGATAAGCCACCCAACATGAGATCCGGTATTTCCGGATCCCCAAACTTGTCCTGCCAGCCAGGTTTTAAGACCTTTCCGGAAGGGCAGGAGCTCTGTTTGTTGACGTAGATCGATAGGCAGGAGGTTCCACAGGGCTGGGGCGGTTACGGAGAAGGCCCTCCTTCTGGTGCTAGAGAGGCGAGCCTCTCTAGCTGATGGAATTGCAAGGGAGCCTCTCCGATCCGCCCTGGTGGGACGGACAGACGTAGTGGGCCATTGTTAATTACCATGGACCCTCTTCAGAGGAAAGACATGATGTTTTTCATGCTGTTGATGAATATTGATATGGAGAAAAGGCATCTTGTCTAATGCAGGAAACATTGAGTTGATGCATTGGCAAACCCATTCTTGATTACTATTATTTATTAAACAATATGATGTCTTATTTGACATTGAACTATTGAATGCAGCCCTTGTATGTAAGATAGTTTAGTATTGTTTCTTGTAGCAAGCAATCACTAGGTAATATAATAACAGCTTTGTTTCTGTATTAAGGTTTCTCCAGATTCCTTTTGTGATTTATGGGTCCAAGATACAGAATATATTCAGAATCCATGTATAGCACTGGCTGCTTATGTTGCCATGTGCAACAAGTTTAATGTTTGCATAGAATGGAGGAGTTCTGATTATTGCTGTAAGTATGTTGTTCAAGTACTTAACCGTTGACCGTAATAAAGATATGTTACTGCATGTTGAGAAGGCAATTCAGCATATGAGACAGAGTGCTGAATCAGAGCCCAAGTATTTGAGATAATGTTATTGATTATTTATATTCTTGTTGTATAACACTATGGGGAGAACGCTGCATATAAATAAATAAATAAAATCTACTGCAGCTAGAAGATGTTAACTGTCATAAAGACATGATGCCTTACAGGTTCAGGTGAATAATAAAATGAGATTATGAAGGTTTATTTTCAGCACAATTTGAATACCGTAATTGAATGTATGAATAGCACTAGCACTATCACAAAACTAACATTTAGAAGACAGGAATAAAATTCTAAAAAAACATTTATAGAATGAAGTTAAGAAAAAAAAGAAAGGGAACAAATACAAATGCAAAGTTAAGGATCGTTTTTTTTTAAAAGAAGCAACATTTACAAATACTGGTAGATAATAGTTCTACTTTATTGTACATTGATTTGACTTCATTTGGAATAAAATATACAATTCTTTATCCTGCCTTATGAGAAAGTGAAGACAAATTGGAACATAGTAACTGAAATCCTGTTCTGTATCAATACCAAGTAAGGTTGGTGATATATGAGCCAGTTATTTTCTTGAAATAAAACATATCTGCCCCTGCCCCCAGGTTTCAAGTCTCCCACGGGATCCCTTTCATCATGGAGAAGCTGTTGGACAGTTTGTGGGGACCATTTTTAATGTTGGGAGTTCACAGTTGCAAGTAAAACCAGCCCATCTGCAATAATTTTCTGAAATTAAAAACTTCCCTCAATATGTGGGCAGTTTGATAATGGATAGTGGTGGTAGTAGTTTTTTTCCTGCTGGAGAGGTATTCAAGCAGATGCTGAACAGATTTTTCTTTAACTTACTCAACCTTTAGATTTTTGATATCAAGCAAGGGATTTAGAGTAAATGACCTGATCTGTGGTTCTTTATGCATGGAATAATATGGGAAAATATAATTATGAGAAGAATGGTGAGAAGACAAGGTATTAATTATGTCCTCCTCTTTTTTAATTCAACAATTCACTTGACAGGTTTTTATGTGAGTTCACATACAGTGTGAATTGATGTTCTTCCCTTGTAAATAAACACTATTGAGTTAAACACTTTGTTTATTCTGTTGTAGCCTTTCCATGTCCAGATGGTTTCTCCTACAAGGCCTGTATATCAGCTAGTGATGCTCCAAGTACTTGTCAGAATATGGGCCCGATACACCAAGATTCAGACTCTTACTTAATAATGGCAGAAGGGTGTGTGTGCACAGAAGGAACAATCCGCCACCGTCTCCACTCTGCTGTTTGCATCCCAGAGGAGAAGTGTGGTAAGTATCAATCTGTTGTCCTTTTTTGGGCGGCTGTGTGTCCATATCTGCTGCTACAATTTTCTGTAACCTCATGTATTGGTGTGTTGTTATGTTTTACCTTTCTTTATAATTCATTTTCAGTTATTCAGATCTCACCCAGCACAGACAATCTGTATATAAACAGAAAATGGTATTTGTAAGTCTGAATCACCTTTAGGTTGTGGTCTCACATATAATGAATCTGCGGTGGAATTCAGCAGGTTTGCCCCAGTTCGCCAGAACCGGTAGCAGAAATTCTGGCTTGTCCCGCCCATCCAAGGTTTTAAATAAAGTAGTCCTAATTTGTGTGCCAACAGAGTAAGTAGTAAATTTTTTTGAATCCCACCACTGTACTGAAGGATACTGTGTTGAACCCTATATTCAGAATCTGAGGGAACATTGCAGGGTTTCTACAGTATCTATGCACTGAAGAGATAACTTGAATTGCCATCTGTTATGATGGTGAGGAAAAGGTAACACAACAGGCTTCTAATAGACTTATGACCTGAAAATCTCCTTCACAGTAGTTGCAGTCTAGGAAACCGCTCTAAAATTGTGATGGGCAATTTTCAAAGGTCCAGCAGTGCCGAATTTACCCAGTACGGGGCCTGTAGCAAATCGTGTCAAGGGGTCCTTGCTTAGATTTACTGTACCTATAAAATAAAACACCAAATGCCAGCACAGTGTGTGTGCGTGCGCGCATGTGTGTGTGTGTATTATAGGGTTTAACTACTTTTCTGCCTTCAAGTAAAATCAGTACTTCTATCGGTGCCTCTTTGAATGGATATCAGAGAGGAAACAAAACAAAGAGACAAAAACGTTGTAGCACTTTCAAGACTAACTGCTGTACAGTATTTTAATGTTAGCTTTCATGGAACAAGTCCACTTCATCAGACATAAGAGCAGAGAATTCAAACACATACACATGCTGGATTACTCACACTATTGTTTACTTTTATACAGCAGGTCATTAGATTGTTAAGTCTGAAGGATAAACTCATTAGCAAATATGTAATGCCATAACAGTTGTTTTGCATCCATCTACTAACCTTAGTGCACTGGTGGCGAACCTTGGCACTCCAGCTTTTCTTGGACTTCAATTCCCAGAAGCCCAAGTCAGCACTCCTGCTGATCAGGGCTTCTGGGAATTGAAGTTCTAGAACAGCTGGAAGGACAAGGCTCACCACCACTGCCTTAGTGGATAAGGTGGTGACTGTGACTGGTAGGTTGGCAGGTCAGCAGTTTGGGACCTGTGTGCTGCATGATGGAATGAGCTCCTGTCTCTGTCCCAGCTCCTGCCAACCTAGCAGTTCGAAAGCAGAAAATTGAAAGCAGATAAATGGGGGAGGGGGAGAGGTAACCAGGCCCATTGAGAGGAAGGCAGGCAGGTGAGCGAGGGTAATCCCCTTCCTTTCCAAGTGGGAGATTGCTTTTCTTTGAGGGAAGGGACCACTCTTCTGGGCCCTATCCCCCAGGAAAGGTGAGGCTATGACCGCCCCCTCGCCTTCCTTTTTATGGGGAGTAGAAAAGAGGGTTTTCTCCCACCCCACCCCAAAGGCACCCTCTTCCCACCTCTGCTTACAGGATCCAGATCTTTCCTGACCTGCTCTCCTCAGCCTGGTCAGTCCTTCAACAGACCAACACACACACACATGTGCCAAGCGGGGCAAGAGATGGTGAGAGCACACTTTTTTCCTTTAAAGCTCTTGCCATATGCCTGAGGAAGGGGGAGAGCACAGTCAAGCTTCTCCTCTGCCAGCCATCGCTGATAGCAGGGGGACGTGGAGAGGAAGGGAGGAACCTGGGCTGAGCAGCTGCCTTCAAGGCAAGAAGCCAGTATGGATATGGGGGTGGGCGCCCCCGCCCCGAGACCTGTGGGGCCTGTAGCATTTGTTACTCCTGCTATATGGCTGATCCAGCACTGAGGTCCAGGGATAGCAGGATTAAAGGTATGTGTGGGCAAAACACTATGGTCTTTTGCAGTGCTAGGTAATGTTGGCTGAGGAAGAAATCTGAGGGTCTGCAGTGGAGGATCTAGAAACCTTCCTTTGTGTATTTAGAGCATTGGCCTGGGAGGTGTGCTAATGACATCACATTGGTGCATGCAATGTGTCATACTCCCCCCTCCAACTCTAGATGGCTTTTTTTTAAAACTGCTCACTCAGATGAGATAGTTCTAGGTGCATTTTTCTATTAAATATATTTGTGAGAACTCTTCTGTATGTGAAAAATAGAGTGAAAAACAAATGTTAATCAAAATAATTGTTTGGATAGCAGCAATTTTCCATTCCTTGACAGATTGCTTAGTTTATTCTACCATACTCAGATGTTATCTGACAAAATAGATCACTTGTATGTTCAGCCTAAGACCATAATGATAGAAAAAGTTGAAGACAGCAGGAAAAGATGAAGATCAAATATGAGATGAATTGATTTGATAAAGGCTCAGGGCTGTTGAGGACAGGGCATTTTGGAGGCCATGTATTCATACAGTCACCATAAGTTGGAGAATACTTGATGGTACATAACATCAATACTATGATCAGCTAAAACAGACACTGTCTCATAAGCAGAAACTTATTTAATTTCATAGTGGATAATTGATGTGTAACTGACCCAAACTATTGGTAGGATATATCCTAACCAGTCTTTTTAAATATTTTGACCACTGTTGATAATATTTTATTATTATATCATTTTGTGTACATCATTTCATTCTGTCTCATTTCCAAAATTTGAATCAGTGTGCATATAAACTTGTGACATGAACAGTGTACTTCATGTGTTGTGGCCTGCATTGATGAAAGCTCATTCCAAGTAAAATATAATAGACTTCAAGGAGCCATGTAGTGTGACATCTGAATTATAATAGTGGCATACAATATAGAAAATAAATATTTTTAAATTATTTTTAAATGTTTCTTTTGCAAAACTTTAGCTTGCACAGACAGCTTTGGAGTGCCCCATGCAGTGGGTGAAGCCTGGAAAACCTCCTCCAGTGGATGTTGCATGCACACTTGTGTTGACAATGAGACCATTGCTCCTGTTGAATACAACTGTTCAGTTAGCTATGACTTGGAATGCCAACGCTTTGGGGAAATGGCCCTTCTTGTTCCCCATGAGCAATCCTGTTGTCCTCAAAAAATCTGCAGTAAGTGTCTTTTCTTACAAATGTTGTAGTTTTGTTTCATTTTTAATAAAGTGTGGGTAGGATTCACTTTGTGTCCCAAATACCATTTCTGTATTTTCAAAAATAGGTAAACAATGATAAAATGATATAAACAATTTTACATGTTTTAATGTAGTGTACTTAATGTCACATGTTAGAACATTTTGGCAAAATATTAATGCCACAAAAGACAAGGAAAGAGGGCCTTTTTTCATTTTGGAGGAAGGGCAATCTGAGGAATAATTAAGAATAATTAATATAAGTCTGTCTGGAGGCTGAGATAAAGTAACTTTTTCCCTATTGAACTAACAGGGAGGATTTAATAGTGGCAAAAGCAATTTGAGGTGTAAAGAACAAAACTCTTATAGCGAGTCTAGAAAGGTTACTTTTTGAACTATAGTTTCCAGAGTCGCTCAGCCAGAAAGGCTAATGGGAGTCCAAAGCAGTAGCTTTTCCAAACTCTGATTCTATTTCAAAGGGTTAAGGGGATTTTTAAAAAATAAATGCAATGCCTGCCAGTGTAATTAATTTAGAACTACATTCAGTGATATTCTTTTTCATTTTTGCTTATTTGCTTGTCTTTATGTTTCAAAAGTTTGTAATCAGAGCCTGTGTGAAACATCTGTTCCTGAATGCAAAGGTCTGGAAAAACTGGCAATCTATTATCAGAATGATTCTTGCTGTCCTAATTATATTTGTGGTACGTATTGAATGAAGATATCAAAGTATCTGGTAAAGTGGCTTTTTTCTGTAGGATAGTTGAACTTCATTAAAATTGCATGATAGTGCAGCTATGATGTTGTGAAGTAGAGCAAATCAACATTCTACATGGCAGTTCTAAAAATGAAAAAAAAAACCCCAACACTTTTAAACTGAGCAGAGTTGTAGGAGACAGTCTGTTCTTTCTGTTTTCCAGACTTCAAGAAATATGGACAAAAGTGCTTTAAGTTGTGATTTTAAAAAAGTAACTACTTTACCCCTGAGTGGTTAGGAGGGAACTGCAAGCCAATTAAAGTTCACAGCCTGTGTGAAAGAGAATTTTAAAAAAGGAGTTGCTTTAAAGCAGGAGTGGCCAAACTACCGGATCTGGCCCATGGCACCAAATCATCTGGCCCATGCTGCCCTCACCATGGAGGTAAAACATGCTCAGCATGTGTAAAACACTGTCGTAAATGCACCCATGACTGTCGTAAACACATTTATGACAGCTACAGGTGCATTTATGTCAGCGTTTTGTGCATGCATGGGTGCATTTTACTTCTGCTTCCACATAACCTGCCTGCTCAGCCACGTGACCGGTCCATACCATGAAAAGTTTGGGAAACCCTGCTTTAAAGGAAGTAATGGAGTGACAGTCCTCCAGAAAGAGGGACATTTTACCATGTATCTTTAGCATACAATTTTGTAAGGCATATTCAAAATATTTCCTCATATGTTAAAAACAATATAGCAGTTGTGTTTTGTCCTGCAAATTTCAGTAAACATATTCCAAACAGTCCCCTGACATAAATATTTAAAAGGGAAATTGGCTCTACCTCTGGGGCAATTTGAACTTTTAATCCTGCCAATCAGGACCATATTATCCGACTCTTAGTAGGAGAACTGTTTAACTCCTTCCTGGCTGAACACGCTGTTTGGGATTCATGCTTGCAAAGGGATAGACATCTTGTTGAAAAATAGCCCTGACAATTGCTTTGTGTTTGAGAAGTGGTTATCTGATGTAAAAAGAAGTCAAATTCTGAAATTTCCTCCTGCTTAATGTCTCTTTGTGAAAGTAGTGATCACAAGGTATCCTGTAAACAATCTTGTAACATTGGTGCCATCAATATTGATGTTGCCTGCTGCAATGTAAATTTTGGCATCCTTTCCCCCAATGACATTGTGGCCACAATATTTACAGCAATATCATGCCATTTTCTGATGTTTTGAATTGTGAATAGAGAAGTGAATGAGTTTGGTATTATTACCTTATTTTGTTTATTATTTGCTAGCATCTCTTAGCATACTTCCAGAAAGGTAATGCCAGCCAAATAATAGACTTTTTCAGTGGGGATAGTTTTCAGGCAAACAGTAGCAATCCTGTATGATTCATTAAGAGCTACATCTTGGCATGTGCTGATTTATACCATACGGCACTAACATATCCTGCTGTAGAGTAACATAGGAACAGAGCTATTGCTCTTATTGTTTCTGAGTGTGCAGTCCAGTCTGAACTAGCCAGTTCCTAAATATGTTAGTTCTAGTAGCTCAGGATTCAACCTAGAGCAGGGGTGCCGAAACTTTTCAGGCCGCAGGCCTGACCATGCCTCCCAGACAGCTAATCAGGCTGGACACGTGGTTCCACCAGAAGCAGAAGTAAAACATGCATGGGCTGGATGTATTATGCACTCACACATGCACAGAATGCTGTCATAAATGACCTGTGTTTATGACAGCTGCGGGTCATTTACAGCAGCATTCTGCACATGCACGAGTGTGTAATGCATCCTGCATATGCACATTTTATTTCTGCTTCCACAAAAGGTGAAGGCATTGGGGGCCAGATGAAATGGCTTTGGGACCCTCACCTAGAGTGAGGCCGAAATAATTTGAAAAGAAGGGCAATGTTCCAAAAAAATTTGCCTTGCCACTTAACTTGAAGTTTCCTCTATGCAAGATTCTCCATTCTCTAAAATGTACGTCACAGACCTGCATTTTAAAAGGTTTGGTTTCTGTTGGCTGTTTTTAATAACATAAGGAAATATCTTTTAAAACAGAAGTTAATCCTTTGATGGATTCAAGAATTCCTAAGAGAATGTAATCAAACTTGTAGTTTTCTAGTCCCTTATAACCAAAGGGAAGTAAGGAAAATTCAAATATAATTTGCTATTTTATGTAAAATGCATTTTAGAACTTTTTTTTACCACCACCACAGTTCTGATTACCATTGTTATTTCTTGGTCCAGTACAGATATTTTTGAATTGTATGAAACCATCCTATTTGTTTCAGAATGTGATCCAGCAAAATGTGAATCCATGGAGGAGGTTCCAAACTGCCGAGCAGATCAAACCATGATTGTTGCCCAGGTAGAAGGCACTTGCTGTGTATCCTATATCTGTGGTATGTCAAATTCAATTTTTATTGACAATATGTAGATTAATATTTAAGCAAATAAGACTGACTGGAAATAGATGCATGCATGATGTAAGAGCAGCATTCAAAAATACTTTGTCCAGTTCATTGTAGTATCTCAGTAGGGGCATTTGATAAGAAGAAACCACACAGTTGGTGTAAGTGTAATTACCACGCATTCTAAAATGTAATGAATCTTACTTATTGTATCTTACAGTCAATCACTGTTACAGATGTGATTAGAAATTAAGACCAAAATGCTGTAACTCCCCCTAAGCCAGTAATGAGGAATATTGGCATTCCAGATATTATTGGCCAACAGCTCCTGCTTTAGACAGTGTGGCCAGTGGTGAGGGATTATGTAGTCTAACAACATCTGGACTGGCTCGTGTTCTTCTGGATTAAACATTGCTTAACTTTGCAGTGTTTTCTGTTTTCCTGGGATCTCTATGGTAGAGCACGTTATACCATATTATGAGCTGTTTCCAGATTTCCCCATAGTTTCCATTCATTCATTCATGCATTTATACTCCACCCCTCTAGGAGATTTTTCTACTCTGGGAGTCTATTTCTACTGAAATAGTGTCCAAAGATCAGCCATACTTCAGACTGAGTAGATCTTCTCCAGGTGTAATACCATGAGTTGCATTTGACAGACATTCCCAGAGGGAAGATAGGACCTGATTTCCCCATCGTGCCATGCTTTTGTATGGCATTCTTAATAGTGGAAATACTTGCACTTTATGACACAAATACTGACAGAGTGACCTGATACCAGTGCTTATACTTGTACCATCTGTCTGTTATACCTGTTAAGAAAGAAACAGAACAATAAAATACATAGTGTAGCCAGAATTTCTCTCCCTGAATCTCACATGAATCTCTAGAAGTATTCCAAAAGTTGTCAATCTCATCACCACCACCCAAATCCCTCTTGCTTCTAAGTCAATGTGTCCTAGTTGTTATAGACCTAGGAAGAATGCAGTTCAAATTAGAAGACACTATTTGTCCAAATTGTTGTTGTGAAAAGGGAAGATCTATCTTGATGCTGCAAAAAGACAATACAGTGATGTAACATTCTAAGGTACTTGTGCATTTTCCTTTCCAGAATGACCAGTAAATTAATTATGGTTGTTACAAAGAATATGTGCTGGAAACAACATAATGATAAATATAGAGTGTGCATATACTTCATAAAAATATAATGTATTTTTCTCATTTTTTAAATCAGCATGTGGACTTTGCTCTGACCAAATCCCAGAGTGTCAAGAAGGAGAAGTCCTTACTGTAGACAGCAATACTACTGACAGATGTTGTCCTGCTTACCAGTGTGGTGAGTTTAGTCTACATTTTCTCTAGTGATAGTCTTACTTAGTCTGCAAAGATTTGTCGCTGGTATAAACAGTGAATTATACAAATGTCCATGAATGGTTATCTATTAAATTTATATGTACACTTTTAAGACAATTGTGCAAGGATATAACAGTGTCCCTAACTCTGTAATTACTGTATAGTATATGGGCAGTTCTGGGGCCACATTCCATCAATGGGTATGCTAAGGGCACAGGGTAGGGCCAAAGCACAGTGGATGAAGCTAGGTATAATTCTAACTACCATGGACATTTCCCCATCAGCCATCTATAACTCAGTTCTGTGCATGTTTAAGTTTCAAAACAATAGCTTTCAAACATGCAAAGCAAACTTAATTCCAACATGTGTGCTCAGGAGAGTATCTGCTCTTTTCATTGCTTTTTGGGCTGAAGATGGTTCATATTATCACATCAGGTTCATGAATTGATAACCAGAGCTCAGTTCAGTACTATTGCCTCCAAGTCTTTAAACACCTTCCCATTGGTTATCTTTGATTAGAACTAACAGTAGAAAAAGCTTGTGAGTGGCACAGGGACTGCTAGTTTATCAGATGAAATTGATAATTGTTTTTTTTTAAAATTAGTTTTTGAAGTGGTAGCTAAGTTAGTCTGTGCATTTATGTCACATAAGAAACAAAACATACAAAATAAAACCAAGAAGACAGAAACATTGTGACACCTTAAACTTTAAAGACTAACTGGTTTCTGGGACATTATCAGATTTGATACACCACAACTAACTGGTTGTTATATGTTGCAATTTTGCCTGAGTCACAAAAAACCATTATCAATAGATACTATTGGCAAATCTGTAATGCAACAGTGTCTGTTTTGCATCTATCCCTTGGATGTGATGCATCAGCTTGCAAGAGAAGTTTGTTTTGCAACCATTTGCAAATCAATAAGGGCAAGTTTCATATCAAGTTTGAATAACAACCAGGGATTTTCCATTACTGTCAGTTGTAAAGAGCTGCAATGTTACTTTTCTGTTAGGTTGGACAACCATTGTGTGCTTCTGTGCCTGATATGTATAAATTGATGCTATGAGGTCTCACTCTTATATCTGATGAAGTAGATTTAATTCATGAAACCTCACATTTAAATACAGGAGTTAGTCATTAAGGTGCCACTGCTTTTTTTGTCTTTTTTGTTGTTTTGTTTACTCTCTAATATGTTATATTTTAATATGAGTTTCATGGGTCAAGTCAAATACTGTATAGTAGTTAGCCTTTAAGGATACCACAACATTTTTGTCTTTTTTTAACATTTATTTCTTGTCTGAAAGATATATGATGAATGTATTGTATGTTTTTCAATATGTTACTTTTAGTATTTAGGTTCATTAATTTATTGCCTGCTGTGTTATTTAGCCCATTTCCTTCTTCTTCTTTTTTGTGATTTTAATTTCCAGTTTGCGAAACCTATCGTTGTCCTGAATTTAAGTGTGTCTTAGGAATGTCCTTGGTGGAAGTGTGGGGTCCAGAGAAATGTTGTCCATATCGTAGATGTGGTAATTACCATTCTTCTCATTGCATTTAATTAGTTTATACCAGTATGAAAATGAGGTTTGGATTATACAAATATTGAAAAATGTAGTTGCTGACAAACATTCAGTCATCACTAGTCTAGTTATGGTGTACAGAATGATCTAGCATGTTTTTTCTAGTATGTCTGACAATATGAAAATGAAGTTTAGATTATACAAATATTGAAAAACATAGTTGCTGATGAAAAATTGAGCCATCACTAGGCTAGTTCTGGTGTACAGAACAATCTAGCATGGTTTTTCTAGACAGACACATGATAGGCTAGTGCTACTATGATCAGCTAAAACAGACACTGTCTCATAAGCAGAAACAATTTATTTAATTTCATAGTGGATAATTGATGTGTAACTGACCCAAACTATTGGTAGGATATATCCTAACCAGTCTTTTTAAATATTTTGACCACTGTTGATAATATTTTATTATTATATCATTTTGTGTACCTCATTTCATTCTGTCTCATTTCCAAAACTTGAATCAGTGTGAATATAAACCAAACCTGGCAAAAAAAAAAAAACCCTCCTCCACCTCAAGAACATCTGGATCACAGTTGAAATATTGTTTCTGATAGAATCTTAACTATTAGATGTGAAGTGCCTCTACTGTAAGGGCATTACATTTTGAGAACGTCCTAGAGGTCCATCAGTACAGAAAAATAACATCTTCACAGGCAAAGAAGTTGTAGCAGGGAGGAAGAACAGAAAAGTTTCAACTGAATGTAACTTGGTTTGCACATCTGTTAGGTAACAGGGATGGGAAAACTCTGGCCCTCCAGATATTTGTGTATGACAACTCTGATAGTCCTTCATCACTGAATATGTTGGCTAGGGCTGATGAGTGTGTTGTAGTTATTCCATGTTTTTCAAGAGTGTTCAATGTAAGTTACAGTCATTATTTTCAGTAGTATGGAACAATTGTTTTAAGTAATATGGAGATCAATCCCAGAGAAGAGATCAGGTGTAGTATGTTATCGATAGAATAGCTATCATAGAATAATTGAGTTGGATGGAGTCTATAAAACTATCATGTCCAACTCCCTGCTTAGAATTGAACAACTATGTCTCTAATTAAATGAAATGTTGGAAGTGGTCTGTGCAAGCATATCAGAGAGTAAACAAAACAGCAAAAAAATAGACAAAAATTGTTATGGCATCTTAAAGCCTAACTTCTGTATTTAAAGTCAGCTTTCATAGATCAAGTGGATTTGATCCATGAAAGCTCACATTTAAATACAGAAGTTAGTCTTTAAGATGCCACAACAATTTCTCTCTCTCTTTTTGTTTTGTTTTGTTTATTCTCTAATTAAATGGTTGAAGACAGTATTTTAGTCATTTGATCAGATGGGACTCATGAAAGCTTGTAGCAAAAAAAGCAACAAAATGTTCATGTTTAAGATGCTGCAGTACTTTTTTGTTCTTTGAAGTACCTGGTGATAGTTGGATTGTATCTCCTGGGAAAGTAATTAAAATAATTCTTTGATGTTCAATTGAGTGTAAAATGTATAGTTTTCTTGAACACTGATTATATACTTTTTATATTATTATTTTAGAGTGTGCATGTGACACAGTTCCTAAGCCTCTGTGTAAGCTGGTAAGGAATTTATCTTACTAAAATATGCTCCAAACATATTTGTTCTAATCTAATCCAATGATATGTCTATATGCTGCGCATTCTTTCATCTAGCATCCTGAAAGTATTTGACAATATGGGCCAAAGTGCTATTAGGCATACCAGGTGCATGGGGTGGGGGGTGGGGTTTGCACAGGCAGTTTTCACAATTTTCTGGCCTTTTATGGTTTGCCCAGACATGCAGCCAGTTGTGTAACTGAGTATGCATCTGAGGTGTGACAGAACACACGACTTTGCTGTCATTATTCAATAAAGTGTATCTGAAATGCTAAGCAAAAATAATCCCTTAGTCCATCACAGTCATCTGTACCATAAAGAAAGCAATGGCTTTTCTCAATTTCATTTTCGATCTACTTTTTCCATGCCATATTTCTAAACATATAATACTGTTAGAGAACGAAATCAGTATATTTGATGTGCAAGCAAACATTGCTTAGGCTAAACTTTCAGCAGATCAGTCCCAAGCATACTACTCAGAAGTAAAACCCACTGAGGTAAATGGAATTCATATAGCATAGGAGTATGATTTGGAACCACATTACTATACCGTAAAGGTAAAGGCAGTGCTCATATCTGTTTACAGCCAAAGAGCCAGTGTTGTTTACATATGCAGACATTTTGTGATCATGTGGCAGGCATGACTAGACATCGAAGTGCATGGAACGCTGTTTACCTTCCCACCGAAGTGGTCCCTATTTATCTACTTGCAATTTCTTGCTTTCGAACTGCTAGGTTGGCAGGAGCTAGGAGGGAGAATGGGCCCTCAGTCCATTGCACAGCATTCAAATCTTACTTATCTTGAAATTGGCCCTCAGTTCTAATAAGAAATATATTAGCCCTTAACTTTTTACATGAAATTTATAGGATTGACTGGAAAATGTAATTATTGCTGATCAGCCAAACAAGCAATTGCAAGTGCAATAAATTTGGATGGACCATTCCTCATGCCATGTTTCTTAGAATGGATTGTTGGAGTAGAGGGAAAATCATTTGATATGCCTTTTATAATACTGGTACTTTTCCTTTTCTGTGGACAGGGAGAGAAAATGATCATAGATGAACAATTCCAGAACAGCACAGAAAATGTTTGTCACTGCACTAAGTATAAATGTTGTAAGTAAAAGTGTAATATCACTGTACAAGTATTTTTCAAAAGTTTTCAAGAAGATTTGAAGGATGTTTGATGGATCAATATATTGGCCACCATCCCCTGAGTGAAGAGTCAGACACATGAACATGGGTTTAAACATCTGGGCCACTTTATTCAAAGCAAAAATTGTGACCAACACAATGAGCTGAGATGTGGCCGCGTAGCACAGAAAAATGGCCGAGAGCAGGATGCACCTTACCACATCCTCTCCCCTAGGCTGGGAGTTGGCTGCTAACAGCACTAATCTTCCCACCACTACTTTAAAGAGTGCTGCCTGACAGCTTCGGAGCTGTTGGACCCAGCGAGCGCCAAGGACTGTGGTTGGCCTGACTACTGTGATTTGAATATTTTGGATCCTTACCACAGCCAGGCACCCCCCATGGCCCTTACCTGAACATAATTGGGTCTTCATCTTTTACCTTTTCCTGCACTACTTGCCACAGCGGGGGGCATCACCCTAATGCAGCCCCCCCAACCTGGCCACAATGCAGTTCAGCTCAAAGCTGCCGTAAAAAGTTCATAGAAAACATGCCCCAGCTGCAGCAGCCAAAAGCCATGGTGCCTCCATGTGCAGACAAGGACAAAATATGCAATGGCATATTGCCAAAACATGGGGTCAGGAACGTCGCCGCAGCGGGTGGCTGCCTGTGCTGATAATTGGCAGGAGTAAGGGTACACCATCCACACTCCATGTTCCACACAGCTCACAGTGCTCCCAACAGGGTCTCCTGCAAGAAAAGAAAAGGAAGGAAACAGCGACTTGTGCAGAACAAAGGCAAACAAGGGCCCTGCTGGAGTCAGGAGACTCGGGTCATTCCCTGAGCAATAGAAAGGGAAATAAAAAAAGGGGGGAACTGCAGGCATGTGCCAGCAGCAGCCATCACTTCTAAAACACCCAGTAGCGTACATGCCCCACATAGGAGAGTCACAATCCAATCAACATGTTGCCCACAACATGCTAGACACCCAGTTGACTGACCATGGAGGATGTAAGGCTGGGTCCACCAAGATTCGTGATCAGTATCAAACTCAACCTAGGTCACAGTACTGCAGTTTAAGCCCCCGAGCCATAAGGGATTATAAAAGAGGAGTGAGAGGAGCCTGCATAAACCATCTGGGTATGACCTGAGGCAGTGCCAGAGCAAGCCAGCATGGGGCCCGTGCACTTAGTCTTAGGATTCCTATAAAAGGAAACACCAGTAGAAAGGACAAACTGTCCCTGGTTTAATGTGAGTAGCATTTTGGCCCCAAGATGCTGGGTACTCATTTTACCTACCTTGAAAGGATATAAGGCTGAGTCAATCTTGAGCCCTGGTCAGGAATGAACTCACAACCTTTTGGTTGCAGTACAGCAGTTTAACCACCAGGGCTCCTTGAAATTTAGAGATTAACTAATTTTAGAGATTAACTAATTTTGTAGTCACTCCAATTAAAAAAAAAAACAGTCACGGCTGCAGCTAGAAACCATACAGACAAGCACATAGAAGGCAACACAGCAGGCAAGTTAAACTGAATGTGAATTCAAGTAAAAAGACTCCCTGTAATTAAAGGAAAATTATGTAAGGGAGAAAACACCTCAAAAATAAAAATTAAACTATAAACAGTACTGTTAATGTCTGTAGGCTGGCCACTCATTGTGTGGTGGTGCAGTGGTGTGTCTAATTGATGCCATGAGGTCACACTCTTACATATGAGCGGTGGGACAATCCAGGAAAGCCCACATTTCAGTATGGAGCAAGCATTTAAGAGCCCAAGATGTCTGCCTCTCTTTGTTTCATTTTCACTTTCAGTACAGTTTATCAGCGGGCAAACCATCGACCTGCTCCACAAAGCAGGTCATCCCCCCACCCCTCCCTCCCTTAAAGTTTATGAAAGAAGCTGGGGGGGGGGCACAAACCTTGAAATAAAGGAAAATGCCTCCTTGCTCAATAGTCAGCAGCATCTGGAGGCAAGCCAGAGATCTTGCGCCCGACAGAATCACCATCGCCACCTGAACAGACCCTGCCCCCACCACAAGTTGAGGGATGGGGGAGGAAAGCAAGCAGAGCCCAAATACTCAAGAAGAAAAGAAAAACTGGCAACAACTGATGAGCAGCAGGGAACAAGCATTGTTCTTCCTGCTGTGAGTTAGAAAGGGCCAGGGGGTGAGGGGTGGCCCTAATAAGGTCTGACTCCTGACTCCGACTCCTCCACTGGCTTGCAATGCAAGCCAAGCCCTCCTCCTCCCAGGAGAGGTGGGGCAAAGGGATGCCAGCGGGCATGTGCCCACAGGTGTTGTCCATTGGTCCAATTAATACTTTTGTAACAGATAAATGATAACAGCATAGAACCACAGATTGATATCCTTGCTTAAATTTCATTTTTAATAGACCCATCATTCTTCTGGAAGCCCAAACGTGTTGTTAGTTTTTTTAAAATGTTCCTTTCTTTGTTTGAAACAGTAGTTTCATCCAATCTGATTGCTTAAAGTAATTTTATCCAATTTTGTGTTTTATTCAAGCTAGAGACAAGGTGTGTCTAAGCAGTGAGAGAAGTATTCTTCTTCCAGGACAGTCGATTGTTGAACACTCTCCAGATGGTTTTTGCCACACTTCCTCCTGCACAAGCATAACTGATCCTGTTACCAAGTACTATCAGTTAAATATCTCTACTGTAAATTGTGCGGCAAGGTGCAAATCTGTAAGAAATTCAGAATTAAACTATCAGTTTTCACTGGGAAATTAGAACAGATTGGAATAAAACTGTACATCATTCTATTAAGAAATATAGTATATCCTATGTTTTCTACCACGAGAACAGACTTCAAAAACAGAGATTGGTGCTGATTCACACAATAAAGTTTGCTTGAGAGTGATGGTGTTATGCCGTAATTTGCTCTGCAAAAATATAGTTACAGACTATCTTCTCTACATATGCATATCTAATAACTTCAATAATTTAGAAACTGTAGAGATGTATAATGTACTTTGCAAAGTAGGTTTTCAATGAATAAAGATTCTTAGCAAATAATCTGGTTAACTGTTCATGATGTTGGAGGCAATGCTCTTTAAAATGTGAGGGGGAAATGAACAAAGGAAGATTAAGGTTTAATTTTTCCTTTTGTTTGACTTCTGTATGCTTGTAACTCATCATATTTTAATGTGACAGCACATATTTTCTATTCCACATGCAAATTCATGTGCATATCACAAAACCATACACACACATAGAAATTCAGAGCTTGACAGTAATTTGTTACAAGTAATTTATCTGCAGCTAGTTGGTTTGGGGGATAAAGAGTAATGTGATGATTAGCTATGTTACTTTTTATGTTACTTAAGTCTAACAAGTAACAGCTTCTTATTTTCAAAAATTAAAAATGGTATTTCTAGTCTAGAGGCATTTTGAGAGGAAGTTTCCAAATTTTATGCAGTTCTCTTATGCCATTCTAAGTGGGGAAGGAAGTAATAATTAATTAATTAATTTTCCATCTTTCCCCTAGGACTAGAGCCTAAGGTGGTTGATAAAATCGTTAGTAAACAGTAGAACTAAAACAATAATGGCAGCTTGACTTCCAAGATGTGATAATTAATACAAGAAGTATATTGTAAAAGTAATAATGCAACAAGTTCCTTGTTAAAAGTTCCTTTAAAATTTTAAATATTCTATATTTCATATTTGAACTGTGTAGATACAGGCCTTGAAAAAGCAGAAGGATTATAGCCTGCTCCCATATAAAGCATTGTTGGACTGGTTTCCTACACCAGCAAAGTAATATTGCTGTTTAGCTTCTGGCTTGTGTCTGTATTGCTTCTTTGTATGAAGTAAGGATGGAAAAGTTTTCAGAAAACTATGTAAACAATAGTTGAAATGAATCTTTGATTTTTATAGCACCAAGTATATGAATCGCCAAAAGATTTAACAACTTGCTGTGGAATATGTAAGAACATCTCTTGTATGCACACTTTCAGCAATGGAACACTTTCACATTTCAAGGTAAATCAGTATTTATGGTTTTTATTTGGTGGAGACAGAGAAGGCTGTAATAGGTCAATTAATATAAATGCTGAGTTTAGCTTTTACTTATAAATGAAAGAACTTGAATTGTCTTCTTATAGCAAGTAATTGCTTCTCAAATGGCAGTAACATCAATATAGCAATAGTAACAGCAATTACATTTATATACCATCCCATACCACTTAGTGCATTCTCTGGGTGATTCACAACGTAATTAGCATTTTGCCCCCAACATGCTGGGTACTCATTTAGTATAGATTAAGATTGTAACCAAATAATATGAAATTGCACATTAGCATTTCATGTTATATGGGCAAATGGTAAAGAGGTGTGGTGTATACATCGGGGAAGGTATGAGCATGACTCTATGCCTTGGAGCAGCCTTTCCTTTCTTTATACATACTTATTATCTTTAAAAAATAAATTATATTTAGGAGCCAGTTGACCATATACAGATGTATTTTAACTTCAAAATGTCCAATTTCTTCAACAAAATTGGTACATATTACTGAGCAAATACTTTTAACAGCAAAAGAGACCCAAACTTGATTATACTCTTGTAATAATTATTGCAGTATGATCTGAAACACACATACTGTACTCAGAATATTCTTTGAATCAGAAGGTGCTCTTTCACTTATATCCTACGTGTGTGTGTCCAATGGGCACTGGATTATCTAGAATGCTTGTTTTGATTGTTTTTTGATCTGATTCAGCACATATCCTTCTGCGTGTTTTTTAAATCAAGGTTGGAAACCTATATACATTGGAATCCCGTATAACAATTGCATTGTACAGCGATGGAATAATACAACGAGTGCCTTTTTAAAAAAAATGTATTGTACAACGATGAAAAGAAGCCGGCTGCCTGAGCCTCAGGCCACCAATTAGCAAGAGGGATTCTCACTGGGCCCCCTGCTGTTTTTGTAAGGGGCACAGCAAGAGTCCCTCTCACTAACAGTGCAAGGGAGGCCTTGGGCCAGAGAAGTGCTTTACTCCTGGGAAAGGGCTTCTCCAGCCAAAGGCACCCCTGCGCTGATATTAAAATGGAGTCCCATAGACAACACCGCAGCCCTTCAATGACAGGGAACGGATCCCATTCCCTTTCACAAAGGGCAGCATCTGTGCTGTCTATGGAGCTTAAGGGGGGGATTTCTCCCCCTTCAAGCTCCACAGATAGCACAGGCACTGCCCTTAACAAAATGGAGTCTTGCTGGGGCCCCTGCTGTTTGCGCAAGGGGATCAATGAGACTCAATTTCGCTATCAGCGCTGATTTGCCCTTGGCTGGAGAAGCCCTTTCCCATGGGTAAAGCGCTTCTCCGGCCAAAGGCACCTGAGTGCTGTTACCGAGATCAATTTCCGCTGCCCCCTACTCAAACAATAGGGGGCAGCGCAAATCCCTCTCGCTAACAGCACTGGGTTGCCTTTGGCTGGATAAGTCCTTTCCCAATTTGTTTGAGCAGGGGGGGCAGGAAGAATCCATCTCCCTAACAGTGCAAAGTTGCTATTCATCGTTGTATGAATCATTCCATAGGGAAAACCCCTATATGATACATATATCACATATATAAAGTTTTTGGCACCAGGAGTGCTCAACATCCCTCAAAATATAGCATAGCTGGTCCTCATGTCTCCTAGCAGGTATAATGGGAGTTTCTGATCAAAACATTTCTAATAAAATCTGGAACGTGAGGGGGGCATAGACTAAATTTCCCAATCCCTACTGTGAAATTTTTGCTTCAAGGATACAATTGAATGTCTGATTTCTCAAGAGAGACAGTACCTCCTAAGAAAGATAGTAGCATCACCCTCACTATAAATAAACCAGTTTAGGTTAATCCATGCTTTCTTTTGCAAATTCTAATGCAAATATTGTTGCAGTTATATTCCTGATGATAATTTTAAATGCTTATATAGCCTGGCAGCACTTGGATTTCAAACTGTGTCAGATATGACTGCAAAAATACACCATTTGGACCTGTTCTAATAACATCAGCTGTCAGTTGCCCACCATTCAATGAAACAGAATGTGTGAAGGTAAGTGCTCTCATCCATTTTTCATTCATGACTTCAGAATATTTTGCTTCCTCTGGGAACTTCATTATTAGAAGGAGAAGCATCACAAACTTCCCTTACTCTCTTTGGTCAGAATTTTATTTAAGGTGAAAAATATGCTTTATTAATCCTGAGTTACTTTCAGATGACCTTTTTAATATGCATTGTTCATTATGGAGGTTCTTGAAACATCTGAGGGTGTTGTCATTATTTACTGATTAGCCTGTGTTCACTACCCCTTTCTCCATATCTGCCAGTCAAAGAGATCTGGATCTGATATACAATTCTTCAAAGGCATGAACATTTTCTAGCAGATTTGGATGTAGATGTTGATGTGCATAATAATGTTATCACCTTCACCCTTCTGTCTTCACCCTGCCCCAATATCTTGGTTGTGGTAACAATATAGCCAAATGTTTTAAAACATTTGTTTATGCACATATTTCCAATGTTGCCTTTTTGAAATATGCACTGCAGGTAGCATCTGAGCCAGGTACCTGATTTTCTGTGCTATTTTGAAAAAATACAAATAATTGTCATCCTTAGGAGAAGGAACAGTCCAAGACACTCCATTCTGTGACATTCTGGCATTCTACTTTTAAAACTCTACAGAATAGATCCCTTTGAGACGTGGTGTTGGAGGAGAGTTTTGAGAGTCCACTGGACAGCGAGGACAACAAATAGGTCAATCTTAGAAGAAATTAACTCTGACTGCTCCTTAGAAGGTCAAATAGTAAAGATGAAGCTAAAGTACTTTGGACATCAGATGAGAAGAGAGGATTCGCTTGAGAAAGCCTTGATGGTGGGAGGGGTTGAGGGCAAAAGAAGGGGGCGGCCAAAAATGAGATGGCTAGATGGTATTGTAGGCACAATGGGCACAAAGCTGAGCGAGTTGAGGCGGATGGTGGAGGACAGAAGTGCCTGGCGGATAGTGGTCCCTGGGGTCGCAAAGGGTCGGAATCGACTGTGCGACTGAACAACAAAACTACATGTTTTGAAAATATATGAATACATGTGTATAAAACATTTGTCCACATTCTCCCAATTACACTGTGTGTTCAAAGGAGGGAAGAAAGGTTGACATGAGTAGGAAAGTGTGTATTGTTGTGATTTGTCTGGCTGGGATACAAAGCTTCCTTTGAAGTAAAATACATACTAGAAATTAATCATTCAACACTACATTAAAATTCCACAAGCCATGAAAACAGAAAAATGTGAATGAATATTCACCTCTGGAAGTAGACTCACCTAATACATTTAGAATTTTAAGTTCTTTTTTAAGATTACAACAAATATTGAATAGTTATTTTCCAATCTACTGACTGACAGTTAAGACTCCTTAAAAGAACAGCTAGGCTGTGTTCCTGTAATTGCTTTCTTATAGCATTAGGAGTTTTTCATTGTTTGTCTTACTTTTCACCTTTTTCTTATCTTTTCTACATTTTTGTGCTTATCCAGGTTGGAGGATATATTGTTCCATTCCTAGAAGGATGCTGCAAGACATGTAAGTAAAACATAAATATTTTCATACTGACTAACAACAAACAGCAATGCCAACAAAAACAGCTACTGGTGGTGTTAATAGTAGTAGTGGTAATAGTAATGACAAAAATATGTAAGTAAATATAAAATTATATATGCACATGCAACACACTGTTGATTATACAAAAGTGGCATTTTGATCCAGCTTCCTCTACACATACATTCTGTTTAAATCAAGCAAACTTAGTTCTACATTTATCTAAAAATAACTTACAATGGGCAATTATCCAATATTGTGGTAGGATCCAAATGTATGGCTGCATTTTTGCTATTAGCAATTATTTAGTCAGACATCATTTTTTGAATTATTGTGGGACAAGTGCTTGAAAATTGCTGACCAGATACTCATTTTCTTTGATCTGTAATGTTTTCACGGTCATTTTATACATCAATGTAAAGTTTACTGTATATATCATTTGGCAAATTATTTTCTGTTTAAAAACTTGTGAACACACTTATACAGTATATGGAACACGAGTAATTCCTAAAGGCTGGGCACTATCTTGAAAGATTACTCATCAAATGTTAAATACTGATTTGGAGACATTTATTTATTGTGTATAAAAAGAATCAACTTGTAATATTCTTAATAGGTTCTGGAATATCACTGTTGCTCCCATTCCCTGTTAGCCCAGTCATTCCTACACCTAGTGCTAACTGTAATACAGGTACACCTTCTTGGAAATCATAGGGGGGAATGAACCAAAACCATTGTTGATTTCCAACAATGTACTCCCTCAAAGGAGCATAATGCTCTCAAATTACAAAAAATCTGGTTGAAAGAAGCTGCATCATAGGGTTGTTCATTGTTCAGATTTGCTTTCATAGTTTTTTATTTTGCACTGTATGGGCAGTGCATTGTTGTTAGCCAACAATGTACTGTTGGTACCACATGTTTGCGTAGTATTTAGTTTCATGCATGACTATTTTATTTGTTAATTTCAAAAAATCTGTAGTTTTTTTAGAACATAGAGACTAACCACTTTCTTTGTTAAAGTTTTCTGTTCATATAACACTTCTGGAGATAGTATGGCTCATTAGTCCTCAATATCACTAGCTATGAAACAGAAATTAAACATATCCTGTCATTAGAGGTGAAAGAAACATGGTTTTGAGGCAGGTTTGAAAAAAACAACAACCAGATTTTGGAACAATCCCTTTAAATCCTAAAGCCCAATCCCAAAATTAGAAATTCTGGAGAATTGAGAGAATCCTGTTGTGGAGCTCATACAGAATCAACTGTTCAAATGTGTTCTTTTTCTAAGAATGGACTGCCTATTATCACATCTGTTCTGTCTTCCATTTTATTGTTTCTTATAATAATCAGACACTTCAGTTTAAAACCCATCCCTCCCATCTTCAGATTATTTTAGATTTTCCCTGAAAATAGTTGAAAACACCTCTATATTTTCATGCCTTGCAAATGATGTCATGATGTCAGGGAGGTATTTTTCACTCCCAGTTTAGATGATCCATATAAAAGCCTTTTGTGTATTTAATTCCAGCATATATTTTCCTCTCTTTTTTTGTCATTTTCAAGAAAATTTATATAATCAATGTTTTATATTTTAAATATTTTTTTTCTATTAGAAAGAAAAATAAAATAAATACTTTACTCCATGGTGAAGAATTTTCTTTTTCCTCTGAATGCAAAACATCAGGAAGCAGAAACCCTATTTCATACCTGTGGTAACATATATTGGTTGCTATACGAACAGAATTCTTTATTAAATGACTTTCTGATCTGATCTGGCATGGTTTTTCTTGCATTCTTTTCCTCAGAATGATCGTGTTTTTGCCTTCTGACTGAGGTAAATGCCTAACTGTAATGGTTAACTCTCCGAAAAGTCAATGGCAGAATCCTAATGATGCTCATGGAAACATTGACACAGCTAATTGTTGAGGTGCTGACAGTTGTTTCACTCACATGCCTTGACACATAACCAAGAAGGATCCTGGCATCTTATCAGCTAACCATAAGCACCCTTGTCCACATGACACAAACCTTTCATTAAGACCAATAGGATTCTGGCCAATATGGCTTTCAACTTGTACTAACTAGGGCTTTTTAAAAAGTAGCATACAGAACAGAAGCAATGGAACTTAAATTTCCAGGTATACGTACTTGGAAACCAGCAACGATGCCCTTTTAAATACAAATTAAAGTTGACTGTAGATTGTAGTCAACAATAATGTTAACTGTTAAATGACTTATACCCTATTTCCAGAGGCCAGTGTAGTTGCAGAATCACATAGAATAGTTTGTGCCAATGTAATGATAGTATTGTACTGCTGGTGGTAGGTGAAATGGTTTAGCCTCTCATACCACTTTTTTATCTGTAATTATTCCATAAGAATAATGTTGGGAGGAATGGGGTTAGAACAGTGGTGGGATGTCAAAAAAATTACTACCCCACCGTGATGTCATCACAGTGTGGGTGGAGCCAATGTCATTATGTCATGATATTGTGGGCGGAGCCAAAGAAAAATAAAATAAAATAAAAATAAGCAAACACACACACCATTCAACCCACCCACCCACAACACAAGGACAGCAAGGAGGACAGCAAGGAGGACAGCAAGGAGGCCATGCATACGCGCCAAGCACTGCAGGCATGCATGCACACCAAGTGCTCGGCGCACATGCGCAGTGGGGGAACCAGTGAAAAGGTAAGCCCCAAAGGTGGTTCCCCCAAAAGCTGCTACCAGTTCTCCGGGACACTGGGAAATAATAACTGGGAAAAGTTACTACCGGTTCTGGCGAACTGGTGAGAACCTGTTACATCCCATCACTGGGTTAGAAGTAGAGTACAGAATACATTTAGAATCCATAAGGAAGAGTTTCACTGTTTTTCTCTGTCTATTCTGTGCTACAGAATTGGCCAATGGCGGCTTTTAGTTCTTTAGCATTGTGATTAGAGTATGGGACAATCCTTAAATTTCTTACACACCAAATATTATTGTGATGTAATTATTGCAAATATGGCACTGTAAACATTGCAGCACACATACCATACTGACTGATTTCCATAATGCCATTTTGATTATTTTGGTTCAACTGTATTAGGCCATTTGCAGTGTTACTACTCCAGCTTTAGCAGTAGAGTGTAAATGGATCTTACTTTTAGTTTGAAATTGTACATTAAATCTTTTGAGTGGACTCATTCACACCTGTAGGGTTATTTTACACAGTAAATATCTCAATGATTGGCACTTTAGGTTATGCTCCTGAATTCTTGGAAATATTACTTAAAATTGTTATGTATTTGGAATCAATTAACCACAGAAAATCATTTTCTAGCCGTTGTTTCCCAATCATATCACTGGTTCAGGTTCAACGTGAGATAATGATAGATGTACTGAAGCAGTCTTATGAGGGCTTCACTTTACTCTTTTGATAATCCATGATATATGCAAAACATTTTTAATGTCAGAAATTTAATTATGCTAATAAGTAGGGGGCAGCCAAAAATGAGATGGCTAGATGGTATTGTGGACACAATGGGCATAGAGCTGATCGAGTTGAGGGGGATGATGGAGGACAGGAGTGCCTGGCGTACAGTGGTCCATGGGGTCGCAAAGTGTCGGAATCGACTGTGCGACTGAACAACAAAAAGAAGTCCTTGCCCCTCTCACTCAGTGTTTAAAGGAGGGGATGGTGTTGGCCTACAGAAATTTGTAAAAAGATGATTTGACATTTTAAAATTAATTCATTCTTCACAGGCAAAGAAGATGGGAAATTCTGTAAAAAAGTAACTGTTAGGATGACGATACGCAAGAATGATTGTCGAAGTAACACACCAGTAAGTAAAACACTAGAAGTTAGGAATGGGACATTTGTGTTGCCATGAATAGGAGAAAACTTGAATGAGGTGCTTCTTTCATAGGTTTCTGGAAGAAAGCCAGTGAAATACAAATTATCCAGGATAATGGAAGAGGGATAGAAGTTTCTTATTCTTCCATATTTTCCTCTTCCACGTAACCTTTTCTTTCATCATTGTATGTAAAGCCACTCAGGATTTTTTTTAATTGAATAGAGTTGTGAAGGCTACTGTCAGCAACCAGTTATATTGTCTTGTGGGAGAGTGAGAATTTTGAGTTTGGTTGGTTGGTAACCCAGTAAAAAGGAATGCTCTTCTCTTTCAGTCATTCTTGGGGATCTTTGTGCTTGCTCTTTTCTCTGCCTTAACTGGTATATTCCAGGTTCCAATGCTTTGTCAAGGCTGCCTGCAGAGCTGCAAGGAAACAGCTTTGGCATAGCCCATCTGAGTGATGTGGGTCTGTTTGGCTTCTTTGCTGCCCCTACTCTTTGTTACCCCTGTATAAAATGAATGTGGAAAAAAAGGCTGAGGTTGGGGGGAAAGGAAGAGGTGGAGGGAATAATCTTTCCTTTCTGGCCTATGGCAGGAAACAATGAATTAGGCAGGTGCTGCAGCTACTTGTACAGAAAGAGGAGAAAAGCATTGGTAGCCTCTTGGGCCCCACCCTTCTTCATACCCCACATATCGGCAAATATATAGGCCAGGGGTTCCCAACCTTTTCAAGCCAGGGACCGGGTCACGTTCTCTCAGTCAGCTTTGAGGGCTGGACAGCTATTTTGCCCTGCTTGCACAAAGTGGGTGGTCATTTTGTCCAAACAGTTTCAAAGGGGTGGCCATTTTGTTTCTCAAATGCCCTTGGAGGGGGGGCACATGAAATGGCACCATGGGCCAAATCTGGCCTCATAGGCCTTAGGTTGAGAACCCCATGGATGTTGACAACAACAGGCTGAGAGAAGGATTCAGGCAGGAGATGGTGGAAGTGGGCAAGACAAAGAGGATGATGATGAGGGAGAATGGTTCAACCTGCTCTGGAGGAAGAAAAGTGAGAGCAATGCCTGGGAGGGAGGCAAAAATATTTATTTGTCCCTTTTTGTTTGCTTAAGATTTTTGTAATGCTTATTTTCAGGTAAACATTGTTTCCTGTGATGGAAAATGCCCTTCTGCAAGCATTTACAACTATAACATTAATGCCTATGCAAGATTTTGTAAATGCTGCAGAGAACTTGGCCTGCAACGACGCAACGTGCAATTGTATTGCAGTGGCAACTCAACCTGGGTCAGCTACACAATTCAAGAACCCACAGACTGTTCTTGTCAGTGGTCATAAACAGTCATAAAAGAAGTCAGTGTGCTAAAATTCTTTCAAGGAAGATCATTTTATTGCCAAAACCATTATTATAGAGAATTTGTCTCTCACCTTTTGCCAATGTACTTTTCAATATTTAGAGAGAAGAACAACAATTTATGTTTGAATAAAAACCATTTTACCAGTTGTGCTTAACAAATAAATTTTCCACAATGACATTTTGAAAACTTAATCTCACAAAACTGAACTCATTCAGCATTCTGGGGGTGGGGATTAGTTGTTTAGCACAATATACTTTTTTTAAATACAGAGTGCAGGTAGTCTTTTTGTGTGAGCAGTAGAATACATGAAGAGGGAACCCAGCATACCATGCCAGCAGTAACTATGGCAAGAGAATTTAGGAAGATCAGTTATCTTGTTAATGGAAGCTGTTGCCATATTATCTTAATTCAGTGCATTATTTTACAACTGTACTGTTCTCAAGAACTTCTAAATGTACAAATGTTAATTATAGAATATCAACCACTAGGGGAAAGGCTTTGTTCAAGTCTAGTTGCAAGCTAATAATTGTACATAACTCATTGTGGTCCCAGATATGGAGTTTCATTCTGCTGGGCATCAACAAATGAATCCAACCAGTTCCAATAAGATGAGACTGACACGTGCATCTATAGCTATGCACATGGAGTTCTGCAGCATACAGTGCTCATGCTACTTTCAGCCTTTAATTGTTTTATAGCTAGGTTTTTATTTGCATTCCTCTCACACACATACTTACACACACATATACATGTAAAGGTACAGTACTTGAGATTTTGCGTGAATGAGCCCCTGTTAATTTTAATGTCTTGCAGTCTGAACAAAAGAAAGGGGAATGCTGTTCAAAGAGACTGTAAGGCACAGTAACACTGGATTCTGTGGAAGTGATGAATTCTGTTTCAACCATAGTAGCATTTTTTAAATTTTAGGTGGCTTGCTGTCTTAAATGAGATAATCAGAGTGGCGCAGTGAATTGAGTGATGTACTAGGACAGTGATGATGAACCTTGGCACTCTTGCAATTCCCAGTAAACCCATTTGTGTGGATTCACAGGGACTTGGGTTTCTGGGAATTGAAGTGAAAGAACAACTGGAGTGCCAAGTTTTGCCATCACTGGATTAGCACTCGGGAGGCAAGTATCCCCGCTTAGCCATAGAAACTCACTAGTGGTAAAACTACTCCTCAGATATCTCAGTTACCTAACTCTACATTGGTTCTTATTTGATGGCACATAACAACAACAATATCTTTAATATCTTGCAGTTATGAATTTATACAAACTGGGTGCCTGCTGTCACATTAAATAGTAAGAAAGACATTGAAGGCTATTCGGTATAAATAACATGCTGAGAATGCAGCAGAAAGCAAATGGTGTAATTACAGGCATGTTTATCAGGGAAATATTGTCATTATTAATAACTGTATATAGAAACATATTCCCTGGTATGATAGATGAAAGTTTATTTTTATTAGCTTTCATCTCACACACATACTTATATACACATATACATGTGAAGGTATGTGAATAAATTCAAAATAGTTTGCAATGTTATATTAAAACAGTTTTGGGAGATGTAGATCTACTACCTGAGGTTACCCAATTTAAATATTAACTGTATATATATTTTAAAAATAGTACAACAAATACTATTAATACTAAATAAATGTGTCAGCATAATAAGTAGAAAAAATTCCCCTGATCTTTAAATTAAAAATTGTTTTCCTTCTAGGAAGTGTGACGTATTCCTATATTTTAATGAGAATAGCCATCCACTGAGTTTCAGTGGATGTAAGCAGCAGGAGTTTATTCTCTCTTTGAACAATACTTTCTGATGCTGCATTCAAACTACTATTGAAAAGCAAAGAATTTCAGAAACAGTTTCTGATGTCTTTATGGAAGGCAGCCACTCAGAGCAGATAATACGAAAATTTAAAAACTGCTAGAATTCCCAAGCCTTTCAGCACCTCGGAACAGCTTTGGATTAGACAACATTTAAAATCAATAAAAGAGAGACAACATTCCATTTGAATTATAGATACCCCTTGGTTTGTTTCTTGAGGTGTTACTTGATCATTTATTTTTTATGAAAATACAGCAAAAAGTTATATGTAAGAATTTCCTATATCTAAATAGTCTATTTTTGTTTAAATTAAAACCTCATGGTTTTGAAGAAAACAAGCTACAGCTTCTTTAAAGAAAATATTTCCCACCCAAATTGGTGCCTATCTCAAACTGTGCTAAATACATGAGCCCAAGTTTTAATATGTTTTTACACTGCAGTCCTATTGCAATTTTAAACGGCAATCCACATAAAGCTCAGTGAACTGCTACAAGTAAAGAAATCAGCACAGAAACTTGCAACTAGCATATTGTAAATTAGCAGTTTTTTTGCTTCTGTGACTTACTTGATGCTAAGAGAAGATCAAATGCAAAAGGATATCAAGGTGGCAGAGAATGAGATGATTAGACAGCATCGTTAATGCAGTGGGCGTGGATTTGAGGAGACTCTGGAGGATGGCAGATGACAGAGGAGCCGGGATGCTGTGGTCCATGAGGTTGCAAAGGGTCTGACTCAACTGTGACTGAATAACAACAACAAAGGAAGGCCTATTTTTTATAAAATTAGTTTCAACCCTTGCTTTAAAGTGATAGATGTAGCAATACAGTACTTTAGATCTATATACTTTATATATAATATGTAAGACAACCCTTGACTGATTTTTACAATATGACTCTGTGATGTTGGCTTTTTTTTTTAAGAGTCAAATAACAGAGGGGTGGTGTTGGATTTTTATTATTATATATAAGCCATTTGTATTTACTGTTTCTGCCAAACTGTGCATCATAAACATTCATATTTTACAATGGAAAATAAAAAATATCATTGTCTTTCAAAGTGACTGTGTTTTTCTCCCCTAAAATTCAAGCAATGATACCTTAACATATCATTTATGTTTGAGGGCTGTTAGTATTAATCTACAGAGAAGACTCATTTCTTGCCTAACCAAACCTCTCTCCTGTAGGAGAGGCTGAATTTGCGGCAATATTCCATGCCCTTTCACTGGCAGTGGGAAGCACTTCCTGTTCTAGCCATCTCCTCCACTTCTATTCACACATCAACGGCTACCAAGTGTGGCTGCTGCCAGCACCAACATCTCAATGCACTGCTAGATCATAACATCATGCGAGTGAAATGTATGAGTGGTGAGGAGAAATTGAATAGTTATAATTCTTAAATTGTACTGGATTAGTTAGGAATTAAAAGAAAAAGAAGCAAAAAAAAATGGTCTTCTGCACACATCATATAGCTGTATGTGCCAATAAAAATGCCCAAAGTTATATTAGTGAGTGATTTAACTGTTTACATTGGCTTCATATCAGGCTAAATAATAGTGAAGCAAAATAAAGGCAGCTCTAGAGCTGTTTCAAAAATCCATGGGAGCCAGATAGAGCACTTTAATATAAAACATGTGTAGATATTATCATTTGAATCAACCCAAACTGTGAAAAAAACTACTGAAAATGTGGCATAAAGTGTAGATTGTCTCATAGTTTTAAATGTGTTTTAATTCTTCTAATGTTATTAAGATATAAATGTGAGAAGTATCTTCCTACAGAGGTCTTAGGTTCTTCATTGAAGTTCATCTGCCATAAGTTTACATTTAGCCATTCTGACATTATTAAGACAAATATCTTTGCCTATTTCTAGAGTATTTGCACAAACACGCATGAAGGATCACATTAAAATATCTTTCATGGCATGGGTACATTTGTCTAGCTAAAAGAATGCAGTGCTTAATATAATATTGGTTTTTCATGCTTAACCTGGAAAAGGTAGCACTGAGATAATTAAAGAAATATTTCTTTATTATGAAATTAGCATAAGCCAGTTTTTAACCAAGACATTATTTTATACCAGCGAACTCTGATCTGAACTAAGTTTGACTCATGCGGTATTGGAGAGCAGTATTACGCACTCCAGCCACTGTCAGCAATAGCAGATGGTTCGAAAGATTGTTTGTTTGATATAAGCATGCTCTATGTTGAGAATGATTAATATTGAAATATATACATAGGGCCAATGTCCCTTTGTTTTCAACATTACCTTCCTGTTTGGAGAGACTGAAATGCAAATAAATTTAGCTGTTTTACAAATTTGATCTTCCAAAATACAATTTGTTCCACATTTAGTGTTTTAATTACAAACTAAGCTTAAAGAGCACTCCTGCTCTTGATCTCCATTTCTTAATCCCACAGCTGTGTTATCTAAGCCCTATTCCCTCTTGGCAGTTGTACTGTTGAGTTCTTACTTCCTATGTTCCTAAAGAGGACAGAAGAAAGACAAACTCTGTTCTGAAATGGACATTTTCATCAGCCCTAATAGGTGTAATCTCCAGTCTGCATATATGAAGGGCAATATCCCAGGAGATACATACTTTCACTGGGGCTCTGGGGTTTAGCTGGATGTGGCCGGTGCAGTATATCAATCCAGTAAACTCCTATCCTGTTAACGCATTTTGTGTTCTTTAAATAAGAGTAGGTGGCTTGGTGAGACAACTATTCTATATTGCACTGTTCTTGCTATCGGATTCACTGGGGCTCTGGGGTTTAGCTGGATGTGGCCGGTGCAGTATATCAATCCAGTAAACTCCTATCCTGTTAACGCATTTTGTGTTCTTTAAATAAGAGTAGGTGGCTTGGTGAGACAACTATTCTATATTGCACTGTTCTTGCTATCGGATTCAATAGTGGTAAATTGTTTATTTATTTTATCAATTTATACCCCACTTGTCTAGGTACTGTACATTAGTTTCTATTCCCAGTGGCTTACATAATTTTTACAAAGTTTTAAAAATGACACAGATACATAAAGATAAATAAATATAAATACATAAAATGCAAACAATAATGATGGTTGTCAAGTGCGCAACCCTCACTTCCGGTTTCAAGCTGTCTAGCAAAATGTATTATTTTTTTATTCACACTGCCTCCAGTGTCCCTTTTGTCCAGTGATGGGCAGCCAATTTTTTTACTACCACACTCTGGGCAGAGCTGATGTCGTGGGCGGAGCCATCATCATGACATAATGATGTAATGGGTGGAGCCAACATCATGATGTCATGGGCGAAGCCAATGATGTGGGCGGAGCCAAAGTAAAAAATAAAATAAAAATACAGTAGACAAAAATAGAAATAAAAAACACATAAAAATACAAATTAAATAGACATTAAATAGAAATAACAAACATAAAAATAAAAATTAAAAATACATTAAATAGAAATAAAAAACATAAAAATACAAATTAAAATAGACATTAAATACACTTAAAAACAGTACATAAAACACCCACCCACCTCAACCCACCCCAAACACAAACCCTAGTAACTTATCTGGTGTCGGGGAGTAGCAGGCGGCAACAGTGGAGGAACAGCAGTGTGGCCTGGCCTAGCCTGGCCTGGCCTGGCCTGGCCCAGCAGCGCAGCCTGGCCCAGCAGCGCATTCTCGGCAGCCTGGCCTGGAGCAGCATCAGCAGTCAGCAGTGGTTGGTGCCGTCAGCAGCGGTGACGGATGAGCAGCGGTGAGTGGCAGCAGCACAGGGCTGGTGGCGCAGTGCAGAGGTCCAGGGCAGTGGCATGGCAGGGCAGTGCGGCATGGGGCAACTCAAGCGAAGGCCGCTGCCACCACCACCACCACCACATCTCTGAAGAGGCCACTGAGGGCCTCAACAGCCAGCCAACATGGCCTTCACTGCAGCCCAGAATGGCTGCTGGTAAATGCGCACGTGTCAAAATACCAAACCAGAAATGGGGGATAAATTGATGCATGCACGCTGAACACTGGAGGTACGTATGCATCAATTGGTATTTTGATGCATGTGTGCTTACCAGCAGCCACCCTTACCGCGTTTACCAGCATCACCCTGGGTGGTTTCCTGGGAGGGGGACTACCCCCCCCGAAAACCCCCTGGGATTTCTGCTACTGGGTCGGTAGAACTGGCCCAAACCAGCTGCTGCCCCCCACTGCCCGCCACTGCTTTTGTCTGTTCAGAAAAGCTACTGCATACCTTTTGGGATGCCCCTAGTGGTGGGCATCAGCAGGTTCACACCAGTTTGCCAGAACCTGTAGCAGAAATTCTGGCTAGCCACGCCCATCCAAATTTTGAAGTAAAGTACAGTAGTCCTAATTTGGGTACAACACAGGGCTTTTCCCCTGGCCATGCCCACCATACCATGCCCACAGTGTGGTAGTAAACATTTTTGAGCCCACCACTGGATGTCCCTGAGAGTCAAAGAACAACTGAGATGTGCCTGCTCTTTCCCAAGTCTCAGGCAGTCATTCTTAATCAACAGCCATGTTGATTAAGAATGGATTTAGTATCGAGGCATGAAAGTCTAACAGAAGTTATCAGCCTTTTTAAGCCAATGGCTGGGTCACACTCACTCTGACAGCTTTGGGGGCCAAACAACCATTTTGCCTTTCCTCCACCACGTGGTACTTCCTGATGTGGTGGAGGCAGTGGGCCACATGAAATGGTGCCATGGGCCGCATATGGCCCACAGGCCTCAGGTTGAGAATCCGTGGTCTAACAGTACATGAAGAGGGGGAGGAGCTTATTCTAGTGCAAGAAAACTTGCAGTAGAGAATTTTAAAAGGTACAAGAAATTAGAAAAACAGAGATTAATGTGTATTCTATATATGCCAAAGTATAGGCCTCAGACAGAACAGGGTCAACATAAAACCCAGGCAATAATGCTGAAAAGTTGTAAGCAGATTATAAGCAGGGTGTTGATCTGGCCAGGCTGTAGAGGACAGAGGAGCCTGGCATGTGGTGGTCCATGGGGTTGCAAAGGGTCGGTCTCAACTGAGCAACAAAAAGAAAAGCAGGTCTAAATCTATCTTTTCCACCTTATATCTAAAATAAATACAGTCAAACCTCCCATAAAGAACGCCTCGCTTAAAGAGCAACTCGCTTAAAGACCAGCATTTTCTCTGAATGTTCTCTTCGCTTAACAAATAAAACCAACCAAAAACTCGCTTAACAAATAAATCGGGGTTTGCAATCCCCCCCACAATTGTTCATTTACAATGGTGTTTCTCTTAAAGAGCAAACTCGCTTAAAGAGCAATCCTGTGGAACGCATTATGCTCTTTAAGCGAGGTACAACTGTAAATAAAAGAGAGAGATTTAAATTAATAAATCAAGGTCTGCTTTCTCACTTTTGCATGAGGCACAAGATATTTTTCACAAAGGATTACATATTCAGTACAGATTCCAGAAGTACCATACCTACCTTAAAGGTCTAAGTTAGTGGTTTATGAAGGTGGGCCTTGTAGTAGTTATAATAATATACTCTTGCTTCCAAGAGGTAGGGGACTGAGGAGACAGCCAGTGGGTTCTATTTGGAACATAGAAGAAGGCAAAATCTAGGATTTTGCTTTCTTCTGTGTTCCAAACAGAACCCACCTATGATCACAACATCTTGTCCTACAAGCAGTTGTACGGGGGTGGAAATCACTGCAAGTTTGTAGTTAGGATTTCACAACTCTCAGCAATAATATGGGATGGGGAGATCCAACATTTGGCATTTCAGCTTTTGTAGTAGCAAAGCCCCATAATCCCTTAACATTGACTATGCTAGTTGGGACTGAAGGAAGATGCAATCCAAGAACATTTAGAGGGCTACATGCTTCCCACCTCAGATATAGGGCCCTGGAAAATATTCCGATGTTTCATATGTGCTGTACCTTAATCTGCTAGCCTAGAAGGAATTTCAGCTTCTCTCTCAAACAATATCTGCCTCATGTCTGCAATATTGCGAAGGTCAGTCTTTTAGTTTCAGGGTTCAAAAGTGGAATCTCAGAGGATGGGATACTGTTGATTTGGCAACCCTACTAGGAGGGGAATTTTAAAACAAACTGTAGATGTACCCAGTACACTGCATAAGAAGAACATCTTGTCATCCAGCCAATGTTATGTCATCTGGCCAACACATAGTGTGCTCCAGTTAAACTTCTCCTGTCTCTGTAGCTAGTAGATAATCTGAATTTAATCTCTAACTTTGGTTTACTTCTCTATACTTTGCGAGGCCCAGGGTTGAAGCCCAGGGGCTGGGGCAGTGCGGCATGGGCCCAGCGGGGATGCAGCCACCCCGCCTCCAAGCCCGGCAGCAGCAGCTCATTTGGCTTTGGTTACAGCAGTGCCCAGGAAGGTGGAAAGCGAGGCTGGTGGTCATTGTGGCCTAGTGCCGTGACTGGAGCAGCACCAGCCAGGCCGAGGACCCCCCCCCCCGCAAGGCCTGGCTGGTGCTGGTCCTGCTGCAGGTGCTGGCCTGCAACGCTGGCCTGCCACTGTTGGAGGTGGGATGACTGTGTGCCTGGGATGCCAATAATGGGCTCCCCGCTGGGCCCGCACTGCCCAGCTCCAGCCCCTGGGCCTTGACCCTGGGACTCACCCGCACTTTTGGGGTCCCAGGCGTGCGGCCACCCTGCCTCTGAGCCCGGCGGTGGCAGCTCATCTGCCTTCGGTGGTAGCAGTAACCAGGAAGGCGGGAAGCGAGGCCGGTGGTAGTTGCAGCCCAGCACCCATGGCTGGAGCAGTGCCACCCAGGCTTTGCGGGGATACCTCAGCCTGACCGGCATTGCTCTGGCCATGGGCGCTGGGCCGCAATGACCACTGGCCTTGCTTCTCACCTTCATGGGTGCTGTTGCTGCCAAAGGCAGACAAGCTGCCGCTGCCATGCTCGGAGGCAGAGTGGCTATGCGCCTCAGATCCTGACGGTGGGCTTCCTGCTAGGGCCATGCCGCACCGCCCCAGTCTCTGGGTCTTGACCTGGAGACAGCCCTGTGCAGCACTGCTCGGCGCCACAGGCAGGCTGTAAGGAGGAGGTACCTGGAGAGGAGGGGAAAAGGGGCAGAGGAGAAGGAGGGGGCACTCCCTGGTCTCCACTGCACCATCGGGCCCATGCCCTCCAGCCCGTGGCACCGGCAGTGGCTCCCAGTGCCCGTCCCTGTGGCGGACTTCCCATCCTGGCTGGCAGGAAGTCCAGGGCAGCAGCGTTGCTGCCCCTTGCAATGTGCCGCCCAGGTCGGGCCACCCCCTTGTCCCCCTTGCTACGCCAGTGGGTGGATCCCAGCTTGCCATGAAGTTACCCAAACACTGTGATCACGAAGCCATTCCTGCAGCACATATGAAATGAGACATGCAGGATTTAACACCCGGACTGCTGCAGCCTTGGGGATGTGGACAAGGTGCAGCTTCACAGCCAGTCCATCTGGCATGGCCTCTTCTGCCTCCATGACTGTTGGGAATCAGAATAGTGAAGTGGTTCCTCCTCCACTCAGTTTGCTGTTGGGCCTAGTATGATGGTTTCCAGTGGCATTTCCTCCACTGGAAGAAGGAAAGGGTCATGTCTGGCTGAACATCCCACTATGGTAATGGAGTAGACCGTACAGCCAGTGACTCAACACCAAATGTTGGGTTGCGTTAAATAACCTGACTCCCTAAAGGGGCCAACCGTTAGCTGAAAAACAAACCACCTACAAAGACCAACCTATTCTGTTTGACAACATTGTTTCTTAAATAATGCCAGAGAGGAATTAATATAATTAAAACATTTGTTCCTCAGCTTTCTTTCCCCAATGGAGATAACAGGGGAAGAATGGTGAGGTTCCCCAATTTTTGGCTGAGCTGTACCATAACATCTCTAAATCCTCTGTCAACAGTTGAAATTTTTGAAATGGTAGCCGTGTTGGTCTGTGTTTCAAGTAACATTGTGTTTCATTCATGTTTTTAAAGCATCTTTCTAAGATCCATCTGTTATATAAATAAAAATAATGCAGGCCTATATTTTTATCATATGCTAATCCACCTTGGCTATAGTGTAATTAACAAATGATTTCATGCTACCTTGGTGGCAGGCTTCATCCAGGCCTCTGAACCCTTGCTGCTGAGTTCTTTTTAAATCCTCTTTGCACAGTTTCATTCATAAATTTGCCATGGCTTTTAAAACAACATAGTTTGAAGCTTATACAGTGATATCAAATACATGTATTTATACTTCTACAATGTACCAACTTTTTCAAGTGGCCCCTTCATTCATATTCAATGCTTGCCCTTCTTCAGCTCTGATTACCTGACTTTATTAGATATGAAACAATATCTAGCATTGTACAAGAATGGGGACTTTAGGTTATAGAGCCCTCAAACCAAATCACTACTGCCATCATTTAAACAAGTGTTCATTACTAAGAGACTTTTAAGGTAACTGGAATGTGTTTTCCTCAGTTTAGTTGTTCAATAATGAACAATCAATGTGCAACAAGACAATATGTTTTTCTTCTTCTTCAGGTTCTGTATCCATTTCAAATATTGGCTATCATCATGGCGATAGTCTTCCTGTTCTTAACACCTCGGAACAGTTCTTCCGAGGACATGCCACACCAGTCTCTCAGGTTCTTCAGCCATGAAGTCCATCTACATCCAGGCCTCTCTTCTCAGGGATCTTTCCTTGCAGTTGGAGGATTCTATACTATATGTTGTTCCTCATGATATGGCAAAGGTATTGGAGCTTTCTTTGTGTAATGGTCTTAAAGAGTTCTTGTTCTTTATCCACCCACCGCAACACTTCGACATTAGTCACATGGTCAACCCATTATATCCTTAGCAGCCATCTGTAGATCCACTATGCTTTTGCATAAGCTATTTGCATACAGAACCAGCTTTAAACAGTTTGATACCTACAGAACTATAAGTGACAAATGATCATGAGCTGCATTTTGTAACCTTACCTGTAAATGATAACTTTTTACAAGTACTGTAATTTGCAAATCTTTGATATTCTGTCTTTCGGTGACAAGAACCATGATGACTGTTCCATACAAAAGAAAAAGATATGCATAAATGTGAGTAAAATGTCTTGTAAAAACCTCAACTGTAAGAGCAGTAGAATTATGCCATAAAACACACCAGCAATAGCAGATGAAATGACATCCAAATGGCTTTAACTAAAAGAGTATTCCTTGGGATAGAATATACCCAAGAACAGCCAAAGTTAAAAGTAAAGGTTTCCCTTGCTTGAAAGCCGGTCGTATCCAACTCTAGGGCTCAGTGCTCATCTCTGTATCAAAACTGAAGAGCCAGCACTGTCTGCATCTGCAGATGTTTCCATGGTCATGTGGTAGGCATGACTAGACACCGGAGCACATGGAATGCTGTTACCTTCCCACCAAAGTGGTCCCTTTTTATCTACTTGCAATTTCTTGCTTTCGAACTGCTAGGTTGGCAGGAGCTGGGACAGAGACGGGAGCTCATTCCGTCCTGCATTACTTGGGAATTGAACTGTTGACCTTCCGCCTCCCAGACAGCGTCTTATCCACTTAATAAATTACTCTTGAGAATCTATGCTATAGTTTAGGCACCACAGCTCAAACCACCCCTTTTCTCATCTTTGCAACAGTGCCTGAGTTGGCAAGAAACCAAGGAAGACTGCCTCAGAAGTGAAGCCAAGATATCCTGCAGGTGCATTTTATGATTGCATGTTAAATAGCCTCATAGCCTACAAAGCCTCTTCAGCTGCCGTGGTTTTCACCATAGCCGCTACTGAAGCTAATCTTGACAGGGCGAGGGTCAAACAACAATTGCCATGACAAATCTGTTACTATTCTTAGAAAAAGCAAAGAAGATGCAGTTTACTTCCTGACAATCTAGTTCCTTGCCTGTTCAAGAGATTCTTATGATGTTACAAGATAAGTCCTTTGACAGCCTGCTTTGCTTCTTAAACCATAGGACCAGCCAAATGCCCTTAAGAGGGCAGCAGATACAGAAATTCTCAACTACATCAAAGATGGACAGAATGAAGCTTGTGTGTCACATGGAGTCTTCCTGGAACACAAATGGGGCCCTCAGTACTCCTGTCCCCCATGCTTGCAACAGCAAAAGTATTCCACTCAAAAAAGGTGATATTTATGATCATGACATTGGCCAATATATTCATGGTTTAGGTTTAGCATAAATCTTCCCCTAGTGCACAACCCACAATTAATCCAAAAACTAGTGTAAGAAACTGTCCATCAAAATATGCCTCCATTGGAAGGTTGTATTATTCACCTGGAGAGCTGATTAAAAGAAGGGAGCAATGGCATGAATGGTATATGCATATGGATGAATTAACAAAACATTTCCACACACAACGTGGTGTGAGAAAGTTTGAGCAGTTACTGTTGATAATTGCTGTGTAGATTCCAATTCTGCAGATTAATGTTTATTGAGAATTGTCCCCTACTAAGGCTTTCAATTGGAGTGGTATATTCATCAAGATATGAAGATATTCTAAATATAGAAGATTATCAATTTTTTGTTGTTGTTCAGTCACACAGATTATCAAATTATGCACGTGAAAGTGTTTGTTTGCCGATTTTTGCTGAGAAACCATCATACTAAGATTTGTCCTGTTGTACAAACCTTCATGCATCAAGCCAAAGTCATCTTGTTACCAATACCAAGATAAATCCAAGACATTTTCCCTGTAGCTATTTTAATCAATATGTCACTGAGGTCTCATCTCCTGTTACACTTTGGCAAATTCTTCCTTCTCTTCTTTGAAACTATTAAATTCGGATCTAGATAGTTGCAATGGATTGAAAGCCTAGATGTTTACCAAGTAAAGACTGATATTTGCTTATTACTCATCAAGTCTATTTTGGTTAATATGTCATTTGAAGTTCAAATTAAGTCTCAAAAATGTTCGCAAGATAATGGGTGGTGCAAGATGCAGTTTAAATAAATCCTCCTCCAAAACATTTAAGATGTGCTTTTAATATGAGGATTTAGTGTAAATCCTGGCCAGATTATTATTTCAGTAAGAGGTGCCTGGGAACAGACTAGAAGTATTGCCAGGTGCATGTCTAGTACCAAATCCAGCTTAGAGAGCTGAAACACCAGTTCATAGACCCTGTCTTTATTATCAAATGCCAAACCAATCTATAGAGAATCTAGCAGAGATTTAAACACAAAGCAGTGATTTTATACAGTTATTTTATACCAGCCTAAGGCCCATGGGCTGGATCGGGCCCATGGTGCCATTTCATGTGGCTCCCCCACCCCTCAAAGGGCATTAAAGAAGCAAAATGGCTACTGTTTTGAAGCTGTTGGGACTTAATGACCGCCCCCATCATGCAGGCAGGGTAAAATGGCTGTCTGGCCCTCAACACTGACTGAGAAAGCATGACCCGGCCCCTGGCTTGGAAAAGTTGGGAACCTCTGTTTTATACACACAGATTTTATTTTACAGTATTTTATTTTTAAAAAGATAAGGAATCTGCAACCTGGTGGACATTTACCATATGACAGTTTGAATTAAGATATAAAATATTGTTTCCTCCCCAAGACTTTCCTTCTCTTAGTTCAAGGACAGCTAAGTCTGCAGAATGACCTCAAAATATGCAGAGAGCACCACCACCATTTGTGTCACATGGTCCTCTGTTCTTGTTCTTCTTCATACCACTTGCACTTGAGTGCTGATGTGTATAAATCAAGACCACACACTATTGATGGGTATACAGAAGCATCACATTAGGATTGCTGCTACCAAATCCGTTATTAGAACAGGGAATTTCACAAGTGTTCAAAGATGTCTAATAGTTGTAGCACCTTATAATAGTTGTAGCACCTTCTCACACACCTCAAACCTTGCTCTTAGCTTACTTTGCTTAGTGATTGCTCTTTTGGTTCTAACCCGAGCTTTGTTTGCAACTATTATTGTTCAGTCACAAAGGTTTGCCTGAACTGTACTTCTGGAACATCAGTAGATTTTAGCTTCAATACAATTTGGTCTTTTATAAAGGGAAGTGGGCTTCTTGAGTGGAGCAATTGCTTCTTGTTATATCCAAGACCATAATATTCACTGGAGTGATACAAGCTCTTTTCTACAGGAAACCTCAACAACTCCTTACTTCTGAAGCTGCTATCAGCAGACTGAGAAGGTACTCTATAGCAAGATTATATTGGTTTTCTTTTGAGATAACAGCATCTTCCTGGTATATACTACAGAGGATTTATGTAGCTTATGGAACTGCAGAGGAGTGAACTGGGTCTTGGCAAGACTTGACTAAGCAAATGATAAGTCAAGGTGCACAGTATCCTAATCTAGCCAAATCATTTTATGTCTGAAACAAGAAATCCTACAAATGTCTACCTCACATCGTGGTAGCAAAAATACAGTACTGTACTTATAAAGTTAAATAACAGTTCTCTGCTCTTTGAAAATATTCAAGATCAGTAGCCTGAGGCCACTGGTTCCCTTTTCCAATGGTAGAACTGGCCCTGAGTAAGAAGAAGTAGAAGGACTTCCCACTTGAAGCAGCAAGAGTATTCTTACATTATTCTGTAAATAAAGTTCTCATTCAGAAAACAGTAGAAAACAGATCATTCATATTTGATCCTGCCACTGCAGTCTTACAAGATGGAGTCAAATCTAGAGTAAAAACCCTGCAAAGAATTACTCTGAGTTGGCAGTAGTTGGCCTAAATTACTTGAAATTAATTACTTTTCTCATAGTTTCTTTACTGAATATGCCACAAATAAAGATTTTTGGGACATTTTAGGAATTGATATAATTATTTGTTGTTCTGCATTTGGGGGGTTGGAGGACATGTGTTTTTGATGTCCATGTAATATACATCTCACTATTAGTGTACTAGAAAAATAAAAAGGAAAATGTAATATTTGCCAAGAAACTGCCATTTTACAGCAGACTGTTCTTTCTCAAATGACAAGCAATGACATTTTCCAAATGGCAAAATCTCTTGTCTACAATTTTAATGTATTTTACATAACATAGGAGGTTTTTAGCACCAGAAAAATTCCATTTTCCTCAGTCAAGTTTCAGGTTCCTAACCTGATTTTCTGGGCTTAAACCTCTTCCTGTTGAAATCAATAACAACATTGTAATATAATGATTCACGTTGGAGGTTCAACCATAGAAAATTCAAGCGACATGCTGATTTTACTGCCATTGTTGAAAGATGACCCTCTAAAGTGTGCAAAAGCACAGTAAACTGTTAACTCTTTCAGTGCAGCTCAGCTTCCTCAAGGAATCTGCTCTGAACATTTAAAATGTTTTCTCTGTAAACAGAAGATGAAACGTGTATGAATTAGTCTTGCTCTAAATCGTTTTGGATTTAATCTATTAGTCCTGTAGACTGAAGATAGTTTACAAAAGACCTGTAGGTTTCAGTTGTTCAAAAAGAATGAATTCTATCATAGCCTAAGAAACTGTGCTTTTGCACTGTTCTGATAATGAATGAATCTATATCGCTGGCATATCTTATTCTGTTCTGCATCAATGCAGTTACATGGCCACAAAGGTCCTGAGAACCAGAGAAGCTGTTGATTCTGTAGTCCATCACATTTTCTCTGAATTGCACAAAAGATACTATCACTATGCATTTGCTTGTTGTTAGTGAATGGATGATGGATGAGGTCCAGTCTCCCAACATCAGGCTCACTGTTTCAGTACGAGTCCTTGCCCTTTTCTCAATTTGCTGTGTAAATGAAACATACACCAAAAAAATTCACTGGCGGGGGGGGGGGAGTCGGGCTTTTTATACGACATTTTTGTCACCTGTGGAGTCAATTAAGAAAGGGATGCCTACTACTCACATATATGTACGATAATCATAAAAATGCTGCTGTGGTGGTGGTGGAAATACATTCTGGTCATTACATCCTTTCTAAAGTATTAGCTATAGCAATTACACTTATATACTACCCCATATGGCTTTGTGCTCTCTCTGGGCAGTTCACAAGTTAATTAGCATTTCTCCCCCCAACATGCTGGGTACTCATTTTACCAACCTTGGAAGGATGGAAAGCTGAGTCTACCTTGAGCCCTGGTCAGGATTGAATTCACAACCTCTTGGCTGCAGTACAGCAATTTAACCACTATGCTACCAGGGCTGGACATTCATTTTACTGGCCTCAGAAGGATGTAAGGGTGGGTCAATCTTGAGCTCATGAGGATCAAACTCAGATTGTGAGTTGGCTTTTGGCTCTACTACTGTAGTTTAACTGCTATGCCACAAGGACTCTGTGGTTAATAATATTAATTTTAAAATATTAAAATATTAATATTTAAAATATGAAGTCAGTTGTTAATCCCATCTAGGGTAGACCCTTCAGCAATGTTCCTGCAAACTCCATTGATTCAATAGGTCTACAGCTGGATTTATTTATTTTTGTTTCTTTAAATGTGATGATGATTAGTACTGGAAAAGTCTGGTCACCTAAAGTCTGGAAGTGAAGTAAAATTTTCTTTAAAAAGTTGATTTTTCTCCAATTCCAGAGGTCATTAAATATTTTCTTTAATATTTACAAATTCTGAATGGTCCAGGAAAAGTAGAGAGAGGAGATTATGTAACAATATTTATTTATTATTTTTATACTGCCCACTGGAATATTTCCCACTTTTGTGATGTTATACATCAACCATGAAAAACAACTGTTCCAAAGAGTTGGACTTGACTGTGCGACTGAACAACAACAACAAACCCAACTCCAAAGGTGCCCGGTGGGTTGCTTGAAAGAAGATACTATCACTGCCTGATTACTAAACCCCTTGACTTGTTAATCATTTCCCTACAGAGAAAATATGGTTTCCAATGCTACTTTGCCTCCTCCTCTTTGATTGGGTTTTGCTTCTGTATGGAGTGCATCCATGCAGACTAAAAAAGTTGACATTGCTGTTAATAAAGCAATGTGTATAGTGACAGGATGCCTCAAACCTACACCAATTGAGAAAATATACCCTCTTGTTGGTATTGCTCCACCTAAGATTAGGAGAGAAGTAGCAGTGGACGTGAAGATTACTTAACAAGTGAATTACTCTCAACATCCTCTGAACAGATATGAGCCTCAAGTCTGCTGGCTCAGATCCAGGAGGAGCTTTATGGAAAGAACAAACATTCTTGAGGGTACACAAGAGCAAAACAAAATTAGTAGATCGAGGAAGGAGCTCACTGGACAAGGAACAACATTAAAGGAGGATATAGCTGAGGAACTGAACCTCCCCTACATCACTTGGAGGACTGAGGGTTGGAGTGCTGAAATGTAAGACCAACATGCTCAAGTGGGTGCTGCTGCCAGACAACAACATGCTGTGTTCATGTGGAGAGATACAGAATCTATCTCATTTGCTGGTCTGCCAGAAACGTGCACCCATGTGGACTTAGTTCAGCCAACGACAAAGCCAAGAAAGTTTCTTCATTTTGGCAGTCCAGGGTTTGATCTGGATACGAAAAAAGAAGAATTGGGTTCTGGGCTTTAGCTGCCATATCATATAACTGACCTATTGTCTTTCCTATATCTCAAGTGGGTTTTGATATAAGGAGAGGGAAGGAAGATGCGAACTGCCACCTGAAGAGGTTTCGTGAGCACTTCCTCCAACAGTTTCTAGGTTCCCTCATACTCAAAAGGAACATCAAAAAATAAGGTGGTAGAAGAATTAATGAATGAAGGAGGATGGCAATAAATCTTATCTTTAAAAAAAAGCTCTGATGTTTTATCATATTTCATAGTCCATATGGGTAAAGAATGCAACAGCGTAGAAGGTTGTTTAATGCATTCTTTATACACATTATTACCGTGAAAAGCAACAAATTATCTAAGGCAAAAAGTGTACATATGGATCCTGCAATATGTTATATATGTTCTTTACTTATGTCAGCTATGAAATACGGCAAAATATTGAAGTAAAAAACTTTTGACATCAACTATGTAGACACCATCTAACTAACCCTCCCCCCCACACACACACACACAATATCTGACGAATGCAAATACTGGAGAATAGCTTGGATCAAAATTTACAAAGAAGATTTTTATGTTACAGATTTGTTACACTCTGTTTCTAAAAATTACATTTATATTTTAAAAAGGCAGACATCCTCCTTCAGCCTGTCGGTAAGAAAGTTCCCCTAAATGTGTCTCTATACTTTGTATTCACACAATACCCTTGCCTCTCCTTCCTCTGGGCAATCGTTATGGACTGGATAACACTGATTAGAGATTCTGTCTATTGTCCTTTGATATTGTGTGCATCCATTTGCTGTCTATTTTCTGGTAAAATAAATGATACATTCATACCACCCCTCCAAGTTGTAAGAAGTTCCAGAGGCAAGTACATTTCCTCTATCCGAGGAATTGCCCACTTCTTTAGAAGCACACTGAGGGCAGATTCCACTGTTATCCCATATCAGATCTCTTTTGAGAATCTGTCTGTAGCCCAAAACACTCCCATTCCTTATGGTACCCAAAATATAATCTCACACTGTGCCATTCAAAGTTCATTTTACAAGCCCACTGAGATACAGTTTCTGTTTTTCATACTGAGAGCTAAATATTACCCTTACTTACAAGGAAGATTTCAGACCCACTTTTCTTCTAAATTGCTGTGTGCAGCACCTATAGGTGCAAACTGGATACAGGGAAGGCAACCATTTGCAGCAGAAAATTGTTCAGCAATGCGCTCATCAAGATCAGCAACACATTCCAGAAGAGGGCCCAGTAGTTTTCCACGAGCAAAATAAAAGCAGCTAGCCTGGTTCTAAGCCACCATGTAACCCAATCTGTAAGAGCTGAACAGGAGGCAATGCTAGCAATCTAAAGGTAACAAATAGTGTTCCCTTCAAAAACAACAGTCTGAAAAGCTGCTATGTCTTATTCTGCCTCCGCTTTAGTCAGCTAGGAGTCCCTCAGGTAAATAACAGGTGTTGTCCATAAGCAACTGCTGCATGTGTCGGAAGAAGTGGCTATAACGTCGTCGTTGTCGTCATCGTCGTCGTAGTCGTCGTCGGCGTCGGCGTTGTTACTGTAGTATAGATATGCTTGAAGACTGCCATTCTCTGAGACAGAAGAGGCAAAATCTCAGACAAAATCATTATGGGTACCATAAATTTCATGCAATCAGAAGAAGACTTTCATCAATATTGCCTAATATTGTACTGTACAATACCAATATCAATACAGTAAAACCTCGCATAAAGAGCACCTCGCTTAGAGAGTAACTCGCTTAAAGAACAGAATTTTCTCTGAATGTTCGCTTCGCTTAACAAATAAAAATAACCAAAAACTCACTTAACAAATAAATCGGGGTTCACATTGCCCACCGCCAGAAGTCACAATTGGTCACTTACAATCATGTTTCGCTTAAAGAGCAAACTCGCTTAAAGAGTAATCCTGTGGAACGCATTATGCTCTTTAAGCAAGGTATAACTGTACTGCCTAATATTGTACTGGACCATCTATGGAGCTTTGGAAGTAAACAACAATTTCTGCCCAGATCTTGCATATCCCAAAACAGTACACTAATCACTACACAATAATGGCCAAGACTCTTGAGACAATCTTAGGTGAAATGTTATAAAATAGAAGTGAAGCCAAATTTCCTTTAAAAGGATTGTTTCCTTATTATTTTCACTGATATTCTCTTCTGTTTAAACATACACAAAATGGCATGCATAATAATTTGATCCACAGTTCTATCATCCATGTATCTCTCTAGGAGCTTTCAGGTTATCAACCCAAAGATATACACCCATCATTGACAGGAACTTCCCTCTTCCACAAAGGATTTATTTGTCTTCCCACCCATGGCAAGTCAAAAATCATTTTTATGCATATTCATGTTTCCTTCTTTCTTAATTGTTTGAAACATCATCACTGTCCACTACAAATTACTTGTACAGCATTCAATATGTACCCCATTAGCTACCTTGCTACCTCAGGGCACAGTGTGGGACATTTTGCCCTCTTCTCTGTGTGAGAGTATGATTCAGTCATCAGTTTAATTCATATGGCTTCTCTGTGTAGAACACAAAGCACTATCTTGACCTTCATTTCCAGAACCATATGTTCTTGGCAGCCCACTCACCAACAAGGAAGCCAGCCTGATTCCTTTAGGAGGGAGTTCTACAACTGAGGTCGTCCTATAAAGATAGCTTTATTTTGCATATTTGTCATTCTAGCTTCTGAGAATGCTAAGACATGTAACATGTAAGCCTCTGCTATAACCATTATGTTCTCAGCAGGCTCATATGGGAAGATATGGACTTTCAGTTATGCTAGCCTCAAAAATTTTAGGCCTTTATGTCAGTCTGAAACATTACCTCGAATTGAAGTTGAAAGTAAACTGGAAACTAGAACAATTGATTCAAAACTAAAGATATATGATGTCCATATATCAAACAACAGTAAGATATGAAACAAAACAAAAGCAAAAATAATAATAATAAAGAAGAACAAATACATTTTGACACCTTGAAGACTTAGTACAGTACTATATTTTAATGTGACCTTTTATAGATCAAGTCCACTGCCTCAGACATCTTGTATTTTTGAACCACAAAAGCAAACATTAAAATATACCAGTCAGTCTTTAAGGTGCCACAATGCTTTTGTCTTTTTTGTTTTTACTTCTGTTTTGTTTCTTGTCTGATATACAGTAATTCAAGTACTAACATGGTTGCTACTTCAAAAAATACTCTAAGTATGTCAGTAAATAAATATCGGGCCAACCATATGACGCATTTTGTCTTTTTTTTAAAAAATAAATTTGTACATATAGTTTGTTTAGCTGAATGTAACATGCCATGAAATAAAAAGGGAACTGATTCTTGGGAGGCAAGCGATGAGAAACCTGGGGAACATAGTTAAAAGTAGAGATATCACATTGCAAATAAAAATTCATCTAGTCAAAGCAATGGTATTCCCTGTGGCAATGTATGGTTGTGAGAGCTGGACCATAAGGAAAGCTGAGCACAGAAGAATAGATGCTTTTGAGATGTGGTGTTGGAGGAGAGTTTTGAGAGTCCCCTGGACAGCAAGGAGAACAAATAGGTCAATCTTATAAGAAATTAACCCGGACTGCTCCTTATAAGGGCAAATAGTAAAGATGAAGCTAAAGTACTTTGGACATCAAATGAGAAGAGAGGATTCGCTTGAGAAAGCCTTGATGCTGGGAAGGGTGGAGGGCAAAAGAAGAAGGGGGTGGCCAAAAATGAGATGGCTAGATGGTATTGTAGACACAATGGGCACAGAGCTGAGTGAGTTGAGGAGGATGGTGGAGGACAGAAGTGCCTGGCGGACAGTGGTCCATGGGGTCACAATGGGTCAGAATCGACTGTGCGACTGAACAACAAAAACATGTTGTTGAAAACCTTTTTGCCTTATTCAGGATGCCCATTCACAACTGCAAATATGCACTTTTCAGAACTGGAATGGAGAATTACAGATATGGTGTTGATAACTCCGTATCATATTCAGTGAAACCCAATCTACTCATGTTCTTCAACAGTTATTACGACACTAGGGGGAAAGAGGACTCATTCACAAGAAGACAAGACTCAGAGACAAAGCCCCTAGAGTCATTACAAGAACAAACAGAGGGCCCCCCTTTATTTAAAGAATAAATTATCAGTCAGAAGTGGCTAATGACACCCATTCTGACTAGGTTTCTCTTTCAGGATTTACAAATATCTCTAGTAAATAAAAGGTTAATAACCATGTTTGTGGTAAGAAAAGCTCCACTTTCTTAGATATACACACTTCACTGTACTCAGCTAATCCCTGAAGCAAGGAGTTTTAAGGTAATTTGTGGTGCAGCTGTCTTTTTCTGGAACACAGGCAAAATTTTCTCCCCTTGGTCAGCTGCAAGAACAAATGTTGAGAGCAAATGAAAAAACAAGATGTTCAACCTTCAGCTCAAGCAGGAAGGGCACGTGAGTGGGGTGGGTGGGGTGGTTTGTTGGCATTGTCTGAATCAAACTACACAGCACGTAAGGGTTTACTGTATGGCTTAAGGCCAAGTAGAAGCATCAGGTCAATGGTAAAGACAGAATGCTGGTGGTGGAACCCCATCTGATTGACAGGTAGAGGCTATAAAGTCACAGTCAATCTATTGTCCTGCTAAAAGGAAATGGGATTAATGAATGTCTGCTCATTACAACCCTTATGTTATAAGGCACCAAGTTACAATTGCTCATTCAATTTCTAATGTGTAGTTGACACATGGTTATTCTCTTTGAGCGTGGCAATCTTGGTCCATTTATTTTTCCATATCCACAATAATCAACCCTTTGTGTTACTTGCAATTATTATGAGATTTAGAATGGATGTACAGTGAATATGTTGAATGTGGAAAATACATGTATACCTTTTCATAATTCTGATAAAGTCAGTTCTGGTTGATTAAAGGGATGCTAGGAACCACCAGCGGACATGGTGGCTTAGTGGTTAAGATGGTGAGCTTGATGACTGGAAGGTCAGAAGGTCAGCAGTTCAAGACCAAGTGCTGTGTGTCAGAGTGAGTGCCTATCATCTGTCGCAGCTCCTGCCAACCTAGCAGTTTGAAAGCAAGAAACTACAAGTTGGGAAAGGTAACAGTGTTCTGTGCACCCTACTGTCTAGTCATGCCTGTCACATGACCACAGAAATGTCTGTAGATGCAGACAGTGCTGCTTTTTGAATGTAAATGGAGATGAGCAACACCCCTAGAGATGGACACAACTGGCTTTCAAGAAAGGGATTATTATACCTTTATGAACCACCAACAGCAATAAACAATATATATTTTTCAGCATCCTTTAAGGAAGAGACAACCTTTTAACTTCTACATCTCAAATCAGATACAATACACACACAAAAGGAAAATGAAAACATCTGAGACCTTGATTTCCAAGTAAAACAAACTTTTAATAACAGACTATTATTAAAGTAGCCCACTTCTGGTCAAAAAGAGTTTAATTATTTTGACATTTTAATTATATTTTTAAAATTTTACCTTTTTTCCAAATATGTCCATACAGTGGAACCTCGGTTAACAAATAGCCCAGTTCACATAAAAATCACATAACAAAAGGAAATCCATAGAAAATAGTGGCTCGGTTTACAGATCCCCCCCCCCCGAATGGATTAACTGGTTTTCAATGCATTCCTATGGGAAACTGCATTCAATGCATTCTTATGGGAAATTTGGTTAAAGTAATTTTCACTGTGAGAAGCATCCCGGATAACACATTAATTACATTAACTGGGGTTCCATTGTACAGTACTTTTAAATTGTGCCATGATCTGATATGAAGAAATAGTTTTTTTCCATTAATATTACTGCACAAACATTTCTGATACCTGGAGACCACTGAGTTAACATATATATGCACTATAGTCTTATCTACTTGTCTCAATTAAGGTATAAAATCAGTCCCTTGGAAACTTAATCTCCTCTTGCTCCACACTTTGAGAATAATGCTTTAAATAAAGCTATGATGTAATAGTTGTGATGCTCAAATCTTCTCCAGGTGGTGCTATAATACCATTTCACACTGCAGGATTATCTCACAGAACAATCAAGGAGACTTCTCGTAAAAAAAAATCAGAAGCTCGAGGCTATATACAAAAGCATGTGAACAAATTAGGTTGAATCCAGTGGGGTATAATTTTGAATAGCTTATACAGGATTGTACCTAGTGGCACAGTGGTTAAATTGCTGTCCTGCAACCAAAAGGTTGTGAGTTCAATCCTGACCAGCACACAAGGTTGACTCAGCCATCCTTCCGAAGTGGGTAAAATGAGTACCCAGCATGTTGGGAGCAAAATGCTAATTAACTTGTGAACCTTCCAGAGAGAGAGAATGCACTAAGTGCTATGGGGCAGTATATAAGTGTGATTTGATTTGATTTTGTTTTGTTTTGTTTTGTTTATTTTATACAGCAGAAGCTTCTCCGGTTCATTAGATTATGGTGCAACCAGCTTATTTTTCATGTATGGCCTGGAATTTATGTGCCAACAAGTCAATGCTGACTTATGACAACCCTTTCTGTTGTAAAGAGTACTTAGAAGTGGTTTATTGCATCTTTTTAATGATGCTATAAGATTGCACAGCTTGGCAAAGGGTGCATAGACTAGCTTTTCTCCTTGGAGAATGGAACGCCCATTCAGAAAAGCAACTCACAGAGCTATCAAGCCAGACATACAGGTTACAGTTACACCAACATTTATTTCAAGGGTGGAGTCTTAGATGTAGGTTGTATGTTAGCAAAAAAAGCCACAGGACTATTAGTTGAAATTAAAATACGTGGTAGCCTTGGACATAATTTGTAAGTAAAACTGACCTTTATCTTTATTTGAAAAAGTTCCACCAAAAGGGAGGAAAAATTATTTCCTGCTCCTTTTAATAATATATTTATTTATTTATTTAGATTTCTATTGCTGCCCACTCGCCATGGCAACTCAGGGTGGCTTACAATCAGCAAAACAACACAGCACAAAAAAATATTTAATATTTAATGGGAAAGATGCTGGCCCTAAGTTGAACAATGTTTAGGCTGCAATTCTGAACAAAGTTACAGTACTTGGATAAATTCTATTTTACTCAGTGCAATAAGATCATAAGCACATTTACTCAGTAAATATTCCAACAGATTTCCATAAAACTAATTGTACCTACACTACAGCCATATTTTTAATTAACGTTTTGAGAACCGAAGGTTTTCAGAGCGCTTTCTTAATGCTCATTTTAAAACTTTTCTTTTGGTATTCACCTTTCTCCTAAAAATAAATAAATGCTGGAGATGATGTTGGATAACTAGATTCCTTCAAGAAAGGCTGAAATCACACTGACCCCTGTTGTAAAACTCTGAGGAGGGGGTTCTCTACTTGGGCATTGATCCTGCTTTTCAGAGCACTGCTGCAGTGGGTTTCTCTGCTTCCCCTCTGGCATCCACAGAGGAGAGAGTGTTGCTTTTTGAGCCCCCTTCAGGTGACCCTGCTCTTTGGCAGTATTCCCATTTGTCCTTTCCCCAGTGTCTTGGGATACTGGGAGTGGGATGAAAGAGACTGATGCAGCTATCAGAGCTGCTTCCGGGGTAACCTTCAGGTAGCATGCAGTGACTGATGAGTGTGATATCAACAAATGAAACACTTCCCTTTATTTTCTGGAGATGGTAAGGGGGAAGTATAATTTTACCTCTTAAATTCAGTAGTTGATCACTGCTGCACTTCAGCAATCACCTATTAAACATAAGAAAAAGTGTTATACTTCCCCTGACTGTCCTTTGCCAATTAGGGGAAGTGCTTCATTTGCTGGCAGGATGCAGTGATTCAACAGCCACTGCTGGCAAGAGACATCACTGGAGGAGTGGAATATTGTTTGAACATGAGGATCATGCAAAATGACATTTTGCTTCTGCTCCACTCACTCACCCTTTCATCCCATACCACAACAGCCCAAAATTGGCTAGTGTATGTAAACCCTCACTTAGGGTTTCTGTGTCCTGGGAGCAGAGCTTCAAAGTAACATATTATATGGAGAGTTTGAAAGTAACTTCTTCTTTCATGTCCAGATCAAACTTTGGATTGCCAAAATGAAGCCACTTTCTTAGCTTTGCTGTTGGCTAAAATTAAGTCTTCCTCAGCACATGTCTCTGCTAGTAATCAGCAGAACAGGAAATGAGCAGGATTCTGCATTTCTCCACATTCACACAGCATGTTGTTGTCCACTTAAGCAGGTTGGTCTTGCATATAGGGAGTCCAAACCTCAGCCTATTACGGCTCATTCAAGTGATGTAGGGGAGGTAGAGTTCCTCAGCTATATCCTCCTTTAACGTTGTTCTCCTTGCGCAGTTAGCTCTTTCCTCCATCTTCTAATTTGGTTTTGCTCTTGTGTGCCCTCAGGAATATTTGTTCTTGTCATAAAGCTCTTCCTGGATCTAAGTCAGTGGACTTACATAATGAGGATGTCGAGGGATATTCTCTTGCTTAGTTCTCTCTGAACTGAATTAATTTAAGTAAATGCTAACTAGCTTCACTTAATGTGACTTGATGACAGTCACTATCATAGGTTAGAAATAAATAGTTAAAGTAATCATGTTGAAATAGTTATATTTTTCCTGGAGATTGCAGTCATGGAATTTGTGGCTGTGCCTGCTACATTTAAAGCATGAAGTCTATCTAAGTAGACCAGGCTTCTTGTTTTTAAGGGAGTGGAGAGCTGCAAGAGTCAATCGTGTGTGTGTGTGTGTGTGTGTGTGTGTGTGTGTGTGTGTGTGTGTGTGTGTGAGTGAGAGAGAGAGAGAGAGAGAGAGAGAGAAAATCTGCTGCCCAGAGTCCCACTCCAAGGACTCTGGGCAACAGATTCATTTTCTGCTTTGATTCAAATGCAGTTAAAGCAAAATACCAACCAACTTATTTTGGGTGATCTGTCTCTTTTCCAAAAGGAGCAGAGGCACATTTTGCTTTATTTGTCTAATGAAAAAGTCTTTAATTACCTTTTCAAAACACACATTTGCAGACACCTGGGAGAAGAAGAGTCTTCAAGATGGAACAAGTCTGAAAAACTGAAGGAATATATACTGGAGTATTGGAATCCCATGACTGGAAGGCATTTTAAAAGAATTATGTATGGGACATTTAAGTATAGATAAGCATATCTTCAAATAAAGACAGGCAAAATTAATTATAATGAATTTTAATATTGCTCTCTGAGTGAAATAATTAAGAATTTGCAAAAATCTACAAAAGTTGGTATTAAATCTTTACAAGGGTTAAAACTGCAACAATAGCAGCAGCAGCACAGCAGCTGGCCTCAAGGAGCCTGGCTTGCCTAGTCCTTATCTCACTGTTACTCTGAGCTATTAACTGGCCACAATTACGAAACGTATCAGTTACTGCCATCTGTTTTTTGGGAGGCGCTCATCGGATCGTGGCCAGCAAAGGAGGATTAAGTAGAGAAAAGTAGAAATGACAAAAAGATTCTATAGCATTCAGCTTCTCCAGTCAGGCTCCCTGGTATAACTGGGCACGCACAATATAGTCTGCAGGCAGGAACAGCTGCAAAGATTTAGACATAAAGATAAACTGTGAAGACTGTTTCAAAGCTGCTATAAAGGAAATGCATTTCTCAATGCAGTTGTAATGTGGGATTGCAAAGAAAGAAAGACAGACAGAAAGACAAATCACATATGTTTAATTATGGGGGATCCTGGCAACATTTGTAGGGGATTTTCAACAGTAATATTTCTCACTTGGTGTTTCATCAAACTGTAGAAAATCCTAAGGAAAAATAACTAGGTGGAAAAACAGTACTGCCAAGTTAGCAGCTGCCACAGTGTATTGACTTAACTTCAAGCACCAAAAGATGTACAGTAATAACTTTGCTTGCTATTTTGTATTTTTGTGGGAAGCCAAAATATTTAACCAGTACAGGGGGAATTGTCAGTGAGGACTCACAGCATAGCAAGACTCAGAAAATCATACTCTGGATGAGACTTTTTTCCTGAGAGTATTTCACAACACCCAAGTGGCTACGGTTGCAAATTCCAGCAGCCCAGTTACCTTCTTTGTTGGCCAACAGAGTGGCACAACAGAAATGGAGCTATATTTGGGCATACAGTGCATGTATGGACCCATTTTGATAAGGAGACAGACATTTCTAAGCATCAGTCATGCTTCTGGGAAAGAGGCTATAACAGGATGTTGACCAAATCCCATTGCACTTCAGCATGTTGGCCTTGCATTTAGGGACTCCAAACTGTCAGCCTATTCAGGGTTCTCCCAGTGATGTAGTGGAGGTTGACTTCCTCAACTATATGCTCCTTTAATGTTCTTCCTTGTCCAGTAAGTTCCTTCCTCCATCTTCTAATTTGGTTTTGCTCTTGTGACGCCCCAATAATGTTTGTTCTTGCCATAAAGTTCTTTCTGGATCTGAGCCAGCGGACTTGAGGCTTGTTTCCATTCAGAGGATGTCAAGGGTTAGTATCTTGCTTAGTTGTCTCAGTGTCCACTACTACTTCTCTCCTTGGGATAACAACAAGAGGGTATATTTTCCCAACTGGTGTAGGTTTGAGGCATCCTATATACTGTATTTGCTGGCGTATAAGACTACTTTCCCCCCTGAAAAACATGCCTCCAAGTGGGGGGGGGGGTCATCTTATAAGCCGGGTGCACTTCAGTTGGGATAGACATAGCTGCCCATAGTGGCCTCCCGATGCCCGCCCACCTCATTCTACATAACATCCAATATTGCGCAGTATCCAGCGTGGCTGCGGCAAGCATCAGCAGTGAGACAGGTGTGCCAGCCTTTTCGGTGTGACTGGCCCGTGCTGCTCAGCGGGAAGCAGTGGCACTCTGCCCCGCCCCTTGTCTACGCAGAGCTTGCACATCCACACTTGCTCACTAGTGCCGGCCACAAGGAGATGTTGAAATCAAATCTGATGTTCTTTTATGTTTTATTTGGTGTGGAAGGTGTGCGCAAGAGGGGGTAGTCTTATACGGCAAGTATATAACAAACTGTATATTTTGAGTGGAAATGTTGGGGGGGGGGTCGTCTTATATGCCCAGTTGTCTTATACACAGGCAAATACGGTAAATGGGTTCATTAACAGCAGTGTCCTTGTACTAACTTTGGCTTTGGTATTCAGGCAGTGCTGCTTTAAAGAGAGTGTCCTGTCAAACATAACACCAAGGTATTTTGGTGCTGAATAATGCCTTAATCCAGTGGTTCCCAACAAGGGGTACACAGCCCACAGGGGGACTTCAATTCCCAGAAGCCTAAGTCAGTACATTGGCTGATCAGTGCTTTGGGGAAATGACTTAGGCTTCTGGGAATTGAAGTCCAAACACCAGCATTTGGGAAACAATTGGTTCCCTTGCCACGTAACATCCAACAAAATCCTTGTCTCTGGGTTTCAAAGATGAAAAGAACACACCTGAGTCTAGCTTGGATTAGGCTTCAAATGGTTGATGCTGTAATACTGTCCTAATTCTGTCCTTATTTAATGGAAATAAGGAAGACCTATAAGAATCAGGAGAAGGAAAACTATAATGATCTACAGAGGATGATTAGGCACAAAATAAGAACCACAAAGGAAGCTTATATCATTGACAAATGTGCTGAAAGAGAAGAATACCAAAATAAGCATGATTTTTTTCAACATACAGAAAACCCCTTTCTGTAGCTTTTTACGTAATATGGTTTTTTAACATAAATCAATGCATTCCCATAGGGATGCATTGAAAAATAAAAAATGGTCCCGACTAGACCAAAATTAATCCAAAAAAATAATCAGCACAAAGGGAATGATGAAGAGATCTGTCTATCTTTTCCATGCTGCTGCTGCTTCCTCCTCAGTAGTTTGTCTGCCTTTAGGGGGAGCGGGAACCGCCGCCAACACCAGCACTGCCACTGCTGTGCTCATTGCTTCCACCATTTGCTCAGCCATGCTCCCTGTCTGAGGCCTCCCTACCACACAATCCAGCTGGGAATGGATGTCAGGTGAAGACCGCTTGGTTGTGCTCTTTGTACCAGACCCCCCCCCCCAATGGTGTGCTCTTCCTGGGAACACAAATGGGATGAAGAGCAGGATGGAGAGGTCACCGCCCAATGCGTGGTCCAGCCAAAGGACACGGCAGAGAAACCTCAGACAAAGAGCATAATGAAGCGGACATGCTCCCCACACACCACCAATGCTGGTAGAATCAGCAGGGACTCTGGAAAATGCAGCAGAACCGCCACAATCATCAGTGCTGCCTCCGCCTCCTCCACCGCCACCATGGTAAGTTATGTCTTGCAACTTCCGGTGGTGGGGGCAGATGGTGCGGGGTGGAATTTTTAATTGTAAAATGGCACAGGCCTGCAATTTTAGAGTATAAAATGGCAGCTGTGCCGTTTTAGAATTACAAGATGCAAGTAAACCCCTTATGTAAAATGATTTATTTGCATAAATGGGATGCGTTTTCCTAAAAAAAACCATTATGCAAGTTGATTTTTATGTAAATCAATGCATATGTAAATCAGGGTTTTACTGTACATAAAAAGATCAGGGAAGTTATTGGCAGAAAACAACAAAAACACATGCATTGTTAAAGGGCAAATAAGGGGATCTCATAGTGGCAATAAGGAATGAGCTAAATGTATGGAAAGAATACCTAGGAGAGCTGTTTAGTGATGAAAGAGGTGAACAGCCTGTCATAAATGGCAGTACTGGTCCACCAATACTGGAGAGTGAGGTTGTAAGAGTTTTACAAAGATCCAAAGACAGAAGAGTAAGAGGGCCATATGACACCTCAGTAGAAATTTTGAGGCATCTGTCTGAAGTTAACATCAAAGAATTGATGGTCCTTTTTAATACCATTTATGACACAGGGATCCTTCTGAGCAATTGGCTGCTATCAACCTTTGTTACATTGCCAAAGAAACCAAACATGAAGTTCTGTGAGGAATACAGAATGGTTAGCCTCATGTGTCATGTTCTTAAGGTCTTTTTGAAAATAATCCATAGTAGAATTCATAAGGACTAAGCTCTGTGCTGAGCAGCATTTAATGGGACAGGCATTGGTCTGACCTTGGTCTGACCCCAATTGCCTTGGTGACCAAGATTTTGCTGATGACATTGCTTTGCATGAGGAAGATGAGATGAAACTACAACAGGTGACAACTGCCTTTCACAGAAAAGCAAACAAATTTGGCTTTAGGATAAATGCTGAGAAATCGAAGTTCATGCATGTGAACTTGACAACTGGGACACAGGGAATCATACTGGGTATGATTTTTTTGGAGTATGTTTTTTGGGGGCAGTGAGATCACTCATAATGGAGATGCAGAGGTTGACATCAAATGTAGTCTTGGAAAAGCAACAGCAATCTTCTGGAGAATGAATATGATCTGGTCCTTGCCCTCTATATCGCTGAAATTTAAACTGCATTTGTTAACCTCCATAGTGATACCGACAGCCATCTATGCCTGCGAGACTTGGAAGGCATCAGCAAGTATCAAAAAGAGACTTGATGCCTTCCAGCAGAGGTGCCTCCACCTAAAATTAAAGATTCACTATTTTGACCACATTACTAATGAAAAGGTGATTCAAAGGAGTGACTAGTGAAAAGGTCCGCGCGCTGCAGGCAGCTCCTGGCGGCGCGCACTTTGCCCCGACAACCCAGAAGGGGACAGAGCGCTGTCGGCGGCAAGGCGATGGAGGTGGGGCTGAGTGCTGCCCTTATAAGGGAGATCTATAAGAATCAGCCTTGCCACCTAGCACTGAAGAAAACAGGTGTAGATTATAAGGATATCAGAATCATCAACCTTTATTGGAACTGGACAGCTCAACTCAGAGTTGAAGAGCAGCTGACAGAGCAGGTTCAAATCTGCAGAGGTGTATGACAAGGCTGTGTGTTGTCCCTGACACTGTTTAGTATATATTTGGGGCGTATTTTTTCAGAAGCACTATCAGATTTAAACATTGGCATTAAGATTAATGGGGAATACCTGAAAAACATCCAATATGTTGATGAAACCATATTGTTGGCCACAAACCTTGCAGATTTTCAGTTGATGATTAATCAAGTTAGAGCTTCAAGCACAGAATATGGTTTGAATCTCAATGCCAAGAAGACTGAATATCTTGATATAAACTGAGCACCAAGTCACGGCAAGCAAATAACAGAAACACTAGAAAATGAAAGAGTGGATAAAATTGTCTATTTGGCAAGTAAGTTAAATGAAAAGTGGGATTCCGAGATATTAAAATATGAATAGAAAAAGCAAGATTCAGCTTCATAAAAATGCAACATTTGTTATGCAGTAGAGATCTAACTCTTGCAAATCTGAATAGTGAGATGTTATGTATTCCCAGTGTTGCTATATGGCAGTGGTGGTGAACTGTTTAGGGCCCAAAAAAGTACACAAAAAGTACACAAAAAAGGTGGGTTGGGGCAGCCATCATGCATCCCAGTGATGTCACATGGGTGCATGCACAGCCACATGATGTCACTGCATCCTTCAAATTGTGCATGTGCACCACCAATTTACACCTCCCCCCCCCTGAGAAGCCCTAGCCAATGCACCAGGCCCTAGACAAGGCCTCCCTCATCGCCACTACCACAGAAGCCCATTGCAGCCTTGTCTGAAGCCTGATGTGTTGGCAGCGTCTTGTCCAAAGACCCTGCTGCCAGAACGGGCTTTGAACAAAACCCTGCTGCTGCAACCACCCCAGAGAAGTCCAGCCTGGCCTTGTCTGAAGGCACCACCACCACACTGGGCTTCGGACAAAGCACTGCCGGTACCCCCTGGAGAAGCCCACAGGGGAGAAGGCTGGGGTGGTGGCGGGGCGTTTGGACAAAGTGCTGGAACGTCCCAGACCCCAGATAAGGCCCCCATAGCCACCCCCTAGAGAAGCTCAGCATGGCCTTTTCTGAAGCCCAGCACATTGGCGGCACCTTGTCTTAAGGTGCTGCCACCACACTGGGCTTCAGACAAAGCTCCACCGCCACCTCCCCAGAACACGAGCAAAAGGGGAGGGAAGGGGAGAAAAGCATCCATGACTGCCGCATAAGGCCCCACATCTCATGAAAAGCCACTCTGCTGGTAGCCCAAAAAGCAATGGGTGCTTCCCCTCACCTTTCCCCCAACCTTTGCAGCACAATAAAGGAACATGGGGGAAAGGGGGGAAGGCAAGAGAAGCACTCCTTGCTTTTCTGACGAAGTGGCTTGGGATGGGGCGGGGATTACCCTGACGAAGTGGCTTGGGATGGGGCGAAATGGGATGGGGCGGGGATTACCCTGATGTCACAGATGCCACCTTTGGCATGTGTGTCATAGGATAGCCATCATTGCTATATGGAGTCAAAGTATGGACATTGATTAAAAGCATCTGAAAATAAAACTGAAGTTTTCAAAATGTGGCTTTACAGATGGCTGCTAAGGATATCATAGGCTGATCACATGACAAATGTAGAAGTGTAGCTCCAGATGGATAAATAACAAGAATTGTTTAGGACCATTAAACAAAGAAAGCTCCATTATCTTGGGCATATCATGAGGAACGACATGAAGTATAGAATACAGTAATACCTCGGATAACGTTTACCTTGGATAACGCTAAAATCGCATAACGTTAAGTAATCTGGGGAGGAGAATTGGATCGAATAACATTAAGGTTCTATGGGATGGATCGGATAACAACCGCTAAAGCCTGTGCAGTTACAATGTATCTCTATGGAGCTTTAACGTTATCCAATCCATCCCATAGGATCTTAACAGGCATCGGATAACACTAAAAATTGGATAACACCAAGACTTGTGGAACCAAGTCTTAGTGTTATCCGAGGTATTACTTGTACTCCAATTCACTGTATAAGGGAAGATCCCTGAGAAGAGAGGCCCTGGATATAGACAGACCCTGTGGTACCTGAGAGACTGGGTGGTATGTCATCAGAAAAACTGTTTCAAGCAGTTAAGAATAGAATGATAATAGTAAATATTCGGAAGGGATATGATACTTGAAAAAGAAGCCTTCCTCCTCAAGTTTGTTGTGTTTTCTCTCCCAAGACACTGAGAGACAAATCAAAAAGTTTATTTTTAGGTACCCCACTGTTGCCAGTGGTCCAAATAAGGCCAACACCACCGGAAGCTCCCCAGGCCAGTGTGGTTGAGGAGCGAAATCAGTGATGGGATGACAAAAAATCTACTACCACGCCATGACGTCACGGACGTCATGGGCGTGGCCAATGGCATGACGTCATGACGTCACGGCCGACGTCATGACGTCATGATGTTGTGGGCGGGGCCAAAATAAAAATAAATAAAAAATAAAAATAAACATACACACACACCCCTCCCTCTCAGCCCACCCACCCAGACACAAATAAATAAATAAAATAAAAACAACCACCCACCCAAAACACAAATAAATTACCCACCCACCCCAAATAAAAACCCCTCGCTTACCTTTCTTGGGACCCGGCACCCCGATTGCTGTCCACAGCCGCCGCCGCCGCCGGAGCTGCCTGCACCCCTGTGGCGTCCTCCTTGGGCCGGTAGCTTTTTAGCCCGGCTCCGGCCATGGCGAGGGGCGACGGGCAGCCGCGGCTGCCGCGCCTCCCTGGGCCGTCCCCATGCCGCACCGCCGCCGCCTACAGCTTCCTCCTCCGCAGCGCGCGGCAGCCGAGCTCAAAAGGGACCGACCCAAGAAGGAGTCCACAGGGATTCAGGCAGCGGCAGCTCCGGCGGCGGCGGGCGGCGGCTGTGGACGCCGGGTGCAGGCACCCGGCCCACAGGCGCCCGGCGTAGGCGGCGGCAGCGGTGTACCCCGCCGGGCGTCCCCAGGGCATGGGGCTTGTCAGCAGCGGACGGCCGAGGCAGCCCTCAACGTGCCGCGGGGAGGCGCCCCCCTCAGAGGGCTGCCGCCGCCGCCGCTGCCCTGAAAGTTCTAAATGTTTTAAAAATCGGAGCAAAATGGCTCCAATTGACTGCGCATGCGCAGAAACTCAATCTGACGCATGTGCAATGCGTCAGATTGAGTTTCTGCGCATGCGCAGTCAATTGGAGCCATTTTCGCTCCGATTTTAATTTTTTTTCTTCTTTCGGTCAGGCGTCCGGAACCGGACGCCCCAAAAGTGGACTCCCCTCACGGAGAACCCTCCGGGATTGGTCTTACCGGTTCCAGAGATCTGTCTAGAACCGGTGACATCCCATCACTGAGCGAAATTCAACGCAGCTGGGCCTTAAAACAGTAACGTCACGTGGATTTCAGCAGCCCGGTGCTGAAGCCAAATTTGCTGCACCCTGGTGGATGCCAGCACCTGCTCCTGCTAGGGCTTCTGGGAATTGTACTCCAAGAACACCAGTAGCCCAAAATGTGCCTCCCAGGGCAGGCTGCCCCCTGCCCCCCCATGCCACTGCCTTAAAAGCAGTGCCGTGGCCACCGTCGACCCCTGCCAACACCACCAGGAGCTCCCCAGTGCAGTCAGCTGGGGAGCAAAATTCGACGCAGCTGGGTGGCCTGGCAAGCCTTAAAAGCAGCACCATGGCTGCCATCAATCCCCACCAACACCACTGGAAGCTCTCCGGGCCAGCCTGGCCAGGGAGTGATATTCGACGCAGCTGGGTGGCCCGGCAAGCCTTAAAAGCAGTGCCGTGGCTGCCGTTGACCCCTGCCAACACCGCCAGGAGCTCCCTGGGCCAGTCTGGCTGGGGAGCAAAATTCAACACAGCTGGACAGCCCAGTGAGCCTTAAAAGCAGTGCCATGGGTGATGTTGACCCCTGCCAAAACCGCCGGGAGCTCCCTGGGCCAGTTCTGCCAAGGAGTGAAATTTGATTCAGCTGGGTAGCCTGGTGAGCCTTACAATCAGCACCAAGGTTGCCGTTGGCCCCTGCCAACCCCACTGGGAGCTCCCTGGGCCAGTCTGGGGCCAGGGCTCAAAAGCCGCTACGGCGGCAGGACTCCACCACCTTCCCTCGAACTCCCATACAGACAGGGTAGGGAGGCTGTTGCACTGCCAGATGCCGACATGTCCACTTGCTCCAGCGTCATGGCCCCCGCCCTGGGACTAGGTCTCGGAGGGCCTCTGCAGCTGTGCGGCAGGACTTCACCATGGGGTGGAGAGGCTTTGGTATTGTTGTGTTAATGCTCTGTTTTTGTCTTTTTGAAATGTTTTGTATTATGTGTTGATATAGTATTTTGTAATTGTTTTGTTATCTGATATTTTATTATATGATATTTGTAGCTGTGATATATTGTTTTGTTGTGACTCCCGCTCATTTTGTAACTTTGATTGGGGATTCTTTGAAATGTTCTTGTTTTTGACACTTTGTTATTTGATATTGTATCTGTGATGTATTGTTTCATTGTGAGCCACCCAGAGTTGCTATAAACAATTGGGGCGGCATATAAATTGAACAATAAAATAAAAATAAATAAAATAAAAGTCTCTTGTTTAGAGATAAATGGGCAGAGTTTGGGGGAATTGGGTAGCGCAAGTGAACAGTTTCAGAGGGTAGAGATAGGCAAGGAGGTAGCTAGTGTGTGGTTATCTTCCCCATGTCTTTTCAAAATCTACACATATTTCCCTACTCTTAGGCTCTCCTTTCCTCCTTTGTTCTCAAAGGTCATTTCATGCTTTCTTGCCTTCTAGTTAGATAAAGGACTTTCTCATCGGACTTGCTGGGATGGAAGCCACCTCGCTCCCACCACCTTGCCTGGTCCATAAATTGATTATCTGGATATAAAGCTAGATATGTAGAGCTTTCTTTTTGCCTTACTACCAGTTTCCAATGTCATTTCCTCTTCCATAGTGCCAAGCTCAGTCTTTGGCAACTGCGTTCTTCTGTTAAAAAACCAAATGATCCTAATACAGTAAAGAGGATCTGTAGAAAGAAAGATTGGTGACCTGCAGGAGAGCAGCCCACCCACCCCACTGTTGCCAACGGTCCAAATATGATGCAAATGTTTAGTGTTCTTTGGTGTGGATGGAACTGGGAATCCTAATTGGCCTGGAGGTTATGCCCATGCCCCAAACCCATCTCTGACCAAAATGACAAAGTGGAGAAGTTGAGTAAATGTCCAGAATCTAGGTTAAACTCAGGCAATCAGTTTACAGACCAACTACAACGGGTGAAGAGCATTTAAGAATGCAGCTTCAGCAATTGCCACCAGCACTGTTCTGGTTATTCCCACTGTGTGATCTTATAGCACAGACAACATGATAATTTCCCCCCAGACCACTGCAGGGACACAATGCACCTAAAGCCTTGCATACTGAGTCAATGAGTGCTTAGCACCAAATGGGGAAAGGCAAAGATGACTGTGCAGGATTTGAAGGAACCTCAAATCTGCCCTGTACACCCTCCAGATCAGGGGAAACCTAGTCATTTCCCAAGATGTCCTGAGACCTAACAATCCTACTGCACTCCACTGTAAGAACATGAGAAGAATTGGCAAGGACAATGTTTTAGAGTTTTTGCTTGTAGGGTTGTAGGTTTGGGCAGAGGTTATTTCTTAAATTCAGTGAGAGTATTTTTAATTACCTTGCCTTTCTTGATTATTTAACAGTATACATGCGGAGGCCAAGCCTTAGTTTAGGATGCTGATTAAACCTGGTGTTCCCCACCACCACTCCTTTGTGGTACCCTTCACAAGTGCAGTTCTGTCAGTGGAAAGGGATACCCTGACCCATCTCAGATATTATTCTGCCTTCAGGTTTTATATCCCCGCTTGGATGGCTCAGTGCAAAACTGTCAATGTAATTTGAGCATAGGAAAAAGGCCCTTTGTTTCTTAGCTTTTAACATCAGAACTAAGTTCCAGTTTATTTTAGGTACCAGAATGAGAAAACTTTGGACTTGGGAGTCTTGTTTAAAATAAAAGTATATGTCACATTTGCATTTTAATCCTAAAACTATTATAGGCGGGATTAAGTATATAGGGATTAACCCACTGGGGTCTCTCTCTGAGTAAACAGGAACAGAGGCAATACAAAAGTAATGAAACCATTAACAAAGTTTGTTTTATCTAGCTGACTTTACATCATGTCACCAGTTTTAAAAATCTGACTTCTTGTATACTGTCATTCAATAGAAGACAAACTAGGCAGTACAATGTCAAGGAGTAAAGTACCATTATGGTTCAACAGCTGTACTTTGATTCTGATTCCCTCCCTAAAACCCAATTAATTGAATTATTCTATAATATGCCATGCTGCCAAAACAAAGTACATCGGACTTTATTGCTTCTAGTAAATTAAATTAAAGCCTAATACAGACTTTATTGTCAGAAAATTAATACTGCAGATCCTTTCCTTTGTTAATATATAATATCCCTCTTTAATATTTACTGAATACTTGATAGTCAATATCCTCTGGATTATCTTCAAAAGGAAAATAAATCTTGCTATCTCACAGAAAAATAAAGAATGCATAAAGGTGCACTCCACATTATGTCACTGATAGTATGTTAGGCTAATTACATTATATAACCTAAAATACTATATTGTGGTGTCTTACTCTCATTGTTCAATTTCCCACAGATTCCCACAGATTCACAACCCTAGTTTGAGGTTGCCCTAGCTGTTGTAAAATGTAAACCTAATTCCTGTTTTCTTCTGCAAAGCCTTTGCACACTCCAGCACAGCAGCTGTACACCTTTGAAATCTGCCCTATGCATACTCATGTGGAAGCTTCCTTTAAAATGACAACATTACTTTGCACCATTTTGACTCTATTTATAAGGGTGCTTAGACAAAATGAGTCCAGACAATAAATAAAGACTTGTGTCACGCTGTAAATTTAGAAGCAAATTTCCTTCCGTTTCAGGTTAGATCTCAGGCCTTTGAGGGAAAGGATGGTGTGAAGAAATCTAGTATGTGAAGTGTCTGAATCCCCTTCAGAAAACTTTTTATTTCACTCTTCAGTCTTTATATTTTAAAAGAGGATAGTCAATTCCGCCAACCCTCCAAAATAATGGCAATTTTAATTCTAATGCTGATTGAAAATGACTCTGAGGGACTTTGCCTCCAGCATTTGTAATGATCCCTATTACCTGGTGGAATGTCTTCCCCTCAGGACATCAGCCCACATCATTCATTCCTCCCACATGGCGCAGCTCCAGATGCCAACCCCAAGGTTAGCAAGGAAAGCTGTGACTGGGAGAATAGCCTTCTTGGTGGTGGCACCAATGTTGTGGTACTCTTTTCCAGTTGAGCTGAACCAGGTTCCATCCCTGCCTATGTTTAAAAAACAGTTGAAAACATTTCTTTTTAAAGAGGCTTTTGAAAATGTTTTACCAATGGCTGAGTGTTAGGGATTTCATTTTGTTTCTCTCCAGTGCCAATAGGCTTTTCTTTTAGGGTTTTTTGTTTCTGTGGTGTGTGTGTGTGTGTGTGTGTGTGTGTGCGCGCGCGTGTGTGTGTGCGCGCGCGCACTGTTTCTTATTGTGTGAGTTTCTAATTGTGTGAGTTTTATGTTGTTAACTGCCCAGAGTAGGAAAATCTCCTAGATGGATGGGGTATAAGTATAATACATAACTATTATATCATATTATGAATCCCTATTATATGATGTGAAGGTGTTCTCCATGAGAAGAAATAGGATTATTTGCTTTTTTAAACAAACAAAATCATGCTAAAGTACAGCATAACACCCATAAGATGATTCAGTTGCCCTTCTTGACTCTCTGTGGTCTCTTCAGAATTTGTGAGATCAATCGTACGTGGGCTTTTTCCACATCTATCCAGAATACCTGAGGTTAGTCAAGATACAAACATTAAGTTTAGGATTTCTAGAGTGCCAGCCTCAGTAGATCTGCCTTTCCTCTTCTACTGTCCAAATATGAAATGGATTGACACTAAAGGAAGATATGGGCTTTTGTTTACAAGAATTGAGCAGGGCTGTTGACAATAGGACATTTTGGAGATCACTCATTCGTAGGTTGCTATAAATCAGAGGCAACTTGACAGTACATAACAATAACAATGAAAAATATGGTGGCCATAAAATTGAGATAGTTTTGATCCTATTCCTAACCTTATTGTGACCTACTCCACTCAAATGCTGTATAATGGCAGAAATCATTCACTCATGTGGGCACTGAGTTAATTAGTTTAAGATCTGCAGTTGCTTTAAAGCAAAGAAGAAAAACTTCTTCAATGCATAACCATCCTAATTCATGATAACTGAAGCAATGTGAATAGCAGTCTCTCTCTATTCTCTAACATCTGTCCCTCACAAAATGGCCACTAATTGCAGAGACAAGGGGATTCTTTTCAATGGGTTCTATGACTGAGTTTCCAAGAGACCTTGACCTTTTTATTGGCCTTTGAGTTGTTGACTTCCTAGTTCTTCTGTTACCATATTAAATTTATTTTCTCAAACTTTTTTTAAAAATGCATGTTTTTGAAACCCTGAAATACAAAAGCATAACTTGGCTCTTCAGAAAGCCCCAGATTGAAATGAGGCTTTCTTTGAAAACAGAAGCCCCCTTCCCACTTTGTGAATCTAAAATATAGGCCTAGTAATTATATTTGAATAGCTAAGTACTGTATCTTATTTAGGTCGATGAGCTTCACCAAGCAGATTATGTAGGTGTCATGTTCACTGAGTGAATATCTCCAACATCTTAGATATATTCGGAGTTGGATCCAAAGTTAGTCATACTTAGATCAAGCACCTGGAAATTGATGGATCTTCAGTAGGTCAAGACTAACTTAAGTACCATTATTTTCAATGGATTGTTAAATGCATCTCTTTCTCTATAAGTGCCTTTAATATACATGTTAGATTCCCCACTCCCCACCCATTTTCCTAAAGAAATGGGTTACATTATGGGAAATTCTCTTGTATAGCTAATCTCTGACACTATAAACAGTATGAAAATAAATAATACAAGCCAATTTTGAAGGAGAAATTGTGGCCATCAATCTTTCTAAAGTCTTCAGTTATAAATTTAAGTTCTTTTAATTGGGCATAGGTAACATTTGTTCTTGCTGAAAAGCCAGTCATATTGGTGCTTATCTCCATTTATAGTCAAAGAGCCAGTGCTCTCTGTGTCTGCAGATGTTTTCATGGTCATGTGGCAGGCATAACTAGACACTGGAGTGCATGAAATGCTGCTTACCTTCCCACCAAAGAGGTACCTATTTATCTACTTGCAATTTCTTGCTTTTGAACTGCTAGGTTGGCATGAGTTGGGACAGAGACAGGAGCTCACTTTGTCCTGCAGCACTTGGGTCTCAAACTGCTGACCTGCGGTTCTTCCACTCATCAAGTTCAGTTTCTTAACCACAAAGTCATTGGACACAAACCCTATTAAACTCAATGGGATTTAATTTTGAGTAGACATGTTTACATTCATACTAGGTTGGATCCATACTGAATTAGTGATAGTTCACTCTCACTGAAGGAATGATTAATTTGTCTCATAGAACCAAATGATACTAAAGCATGACTAAATTAATCTCAATCCACATCTATTAGGTTTTGATGTGGTAAAGTTTGGAGATGGTTTTGAATGTAGTTAATTGGAATACAATGTAGTTAATTGGAATACGCCATGGCATGCTGAAAACTGATGTTTATCTCTGACTGTATACTGTTTATATATAAGCTTTGGAGGCAGAAATACTGAGTTATGAAGTTATGGTTGCTGTTATTCATTAGCAGTGCTCCCAAAGAAAATGTACCAAAGTTGCAAAGAAGCACTTCCCAGGGAGGCCCCCAGGAAGGATATAAAAGGCACAAAGAGCAGAATATTCAATTTGCCCATATTTCATCCCCAGAGAGAGAAAGAGAGATGAAGCTGCAATAGCATTATTTTAAAGTCCAGAAAAATCTTCCTTTTAATTTCAGCAGAACTCCACAACCCAAGTTTGACCATCAAGTTCATGGTCAAACAGACTTTGGGGCATTATCATTCAATACTCTTCAGACTCTTTCCGGATAACGAGGAGAACAAATAGGTCAATCTTAGAAGAAATTAACCCTGACTGCTCCTTAGAAGGTCAAATAGTAAAGATGAAGCTAAAGTACTTTGGACATCAAATGAGAAGAGAGGATTCACTTGAGAAAGCCTTGATGCTGGGAAAGGTGGAGGGCAAAAGAAGAAGGGGGCCCCCAAAAATGAGATGGCTTGATGGTACTGTAGACACAATGGGCACAGAGCTGAGCGAGTTGAGGAGGATGGTGGAGGACAGAAGTGCCTGGCGGACAGTGGTCCATGGGGTCACAAAGAGTCAGAATCTTTTTCACTAATTTCCTCATTACAAAATATCATTTCTGATTTCTCCCAATTAACTTTCAAACCCGTGATTTCCTCAAATTCCTTAAGATGTTGGAATTTTTTTCCAATGTTCGTATTGGTTGTTTAACTATAAGTAGCGTATCGTCAACATATAAATTTATTTTACTACCTTCTAATCCAATTATTTCTTTATCTTGTCTTATCATGCTAGCCAGAAATTCCATTGCTATGATAAATATCCCTGGGGATAGCGGACATCCTTGCCTTGTACGTGCTTCTAGTTTTATCAGCTCAGTGTATTCCTCATTAACCTTAACCCTTGCAGTGCTTTGCTGGTACAATTTGCCCATAATTTCTTGAAATTTATTTCCAAATCCATATATTCGCAACATTTCCTGTATTGTCCTCCACTGTAGAGAGTCGAATGCTTTAAATATGTCTTGTGCTAAAAATCCAATTTTTTCCTTCTTACATTCTGCTATTTCCATTAAATCCAATACTTTCCTTACTAAATCTGCCATATGTCTATTTTTAAGAAAACCTGCCTGATCCTTATTAATATAATCTCCAATAAAAGTATTCATTCTTTTTGCCAATATCATTGTAAATATTTTAGCATCTTGATTTATTAGGGAAATTGGTCTATATGATTCAATTTTTTCCACATCCTTTCCTGGTTTTGGTATTAATATTATTGTTGTTCTATTCCATGAATTTGGAACCATTTCTCCATCTAATATTTTATTATATAATTTATTATATAATTTATGAAGTTTCCCTATCAAGGTCCCTTTAAAATCTCTATAAAAATTTGCAGATAAACCATCTTCACCTGGGGCTTTGTCTGGCTTCAATCTCCCTATTGCTTCACTAATTTCTTTTTCTGTAATTGCTGCTTCCATTAAATTTGTGTGGTCCTCTTCTATTCTTTTTAACCCTTGCCTTTCAAATTGTATCCTAAGTTTATCTAAATCCACAGATTTTTCTGAATATCTCTATAAAATTTTTCCGCTATTTTTAATTTTTCTTCATTTTTGTTGCATCTCCTCCCCAATTTATCAACCAGGGTGCTTATCTGGCTTTTTTTCCCCCTTGGCTGCTGTTGCTAATAATTTAGAGTTCTTATTACCATATTCAAAATATTCCCTCTTTAAGTATATTATATCTTTCTTAACTCTTTCTATATCTTTCCCTTCCAATTCTTTCCTTATTTTCATTATTTCCCCCAGTAACTTTGGGTCTTTACATCATGGTCAAACAGACTTTGGGGCATTATCATTCAATACTCTTCAGACTCTTTCTGGATAGCGAGGAGAACAAATAGGTCAATCTTAGAAGAAATCAACCCTGACTGCTCCTTAGAAGGTCAAATAGTAAAGATGAAGCTAAAGTACTTTGGACATCAAATGAGAAGAGAGGATTCACTTGAGAAAGCCTTGATGCTGGGAAAGGTGGAGGGCAAAAGAAGAAGGGGGAGGCCAAAAATGAGATGGCTTGATGGTACTGTAGACACAATGGGCACAGAGCTGAGCGAGTTGAGGAGGATGGTGGAGGACAGAGGTGCCTGGTGGACAGTGGTCCATGGGGTCGCAAAGAGTCAGAATCAACTGTGCGACTGAACAACAACATGTGTTGAATAGTAGAGCAGTATTTTCAACTCACAAACCAAATAGCACAAAGCTAAAGAAATAAAAAATAAAAATGGATTGAATATGTGTGCATAATTAATTTTTTTGCCCCATTTTTCCTGTGCATGCATGTGTTTCCAACTAAGACAATTTAGATGCCAATAAAAACCCAGGATTATGTGCCTCTTTTGGGGCATAAGAGGATAGGCAACACTTCATTCCAGGTGTCACTGAACTCAGTATACTTCACTGTAAGTTGTGCTGGTTAAGGCTGGGGAAAGTTACTTTCGTATGGCATCTTGAAGGGCTGCATTCACCCCACCTCTGCTTTAATGGGTTGGTTACTAACCTGGGATTTCACCACCTGTCAATTTTATTTACTTGTTTATTATTTTGCTTTTTGAAAGTACAAATTGATACAATTCGATTTTAAGCAGATTAAATGTGTCACCAACTGAGGCCAAAGGCAGGCATTGGTGTTAGTGGGATGTATGTCCCATTCATTGAAATAAGGTCCATAACTAACTTTTCTTCTTTGCCACATTCCCTAAATATCATCTCAAGTGGATCAGGGCTTCTGCTTGAACAAGGGAGCTGCGGCACATGGGAACTGTAGTTCAATCATCTGTGATAGATAAGATCCTTCTCTCCGATTTAGGTGATTCCACACTATTTGAGGGAAGTATGATACAAACCAATATTCACCAAAGTCCAATATAACACACACAGGCCATCAATGGATATAATCTTCAAGAAACAAAATACAGTGGGGTGTGCACAGTGGAAGATTTAATCCTGGTTTTCACCTTCCATTTCCAAGAGTCTATTTTTGCATCCTGGATGGCTCAGATATTAATGTACACATCATGACTGTTAAGCTAGATATTCAATCCATTTTTATTTTTTATTTTTTTAGCTTTGTGCTATTTGGTTTGTGAGTTGAAAGTACTGCTCTACTATTCAACAGCTCTTTGCCCAGGTGAATCGGAACTTGTGATCCAGAACAAGAAATGATTTAAAAATTGTCTCCAATTTTCTTTCTCCTCTTCACTAGCATTTATAGCAGACATTTTGCAACAAATAATGGGAAAGGCAAAGTTCTGGGCTGTAAATTTTTGAGGCGTGAAAGGTATTTCAGCTATGGCAAGACTAGATTTCATATTCCTCTAGTGTCATCCAGTGTTACTTTAAATATCTCTATACCCTTGTGGGTATAGCTGGTTCCTCTTACATTTTTATTTAGTGATAGATAGCTTAGTGAAAGAAGAGGAATACAGGATCCCTCCAGCTTCAGGCTCTCCTTGCATCCAGACATCTTTTATCATTCAAGATACATCACTTTGCTCTGACTGAATTTGATATATTTCTCCTGTAGCAAAGAAGATGAATGATTTCAAATACTTAAAAAGAAATAAACAAAAGCAGCCTCACGTGAAAGTCGATTCTTGGGCTGCCCAAGATGGAGCATTTGTTCAAAAAGATACACCTTATTAGACCCCAAAGTTCTTCTTTCCTCCACCCATAACTGGGGCATAAGGCTCAAATAAGTATGACAAGAAAAACCAGGAACAAAAACCACTATTTCCCATGGCAAAATACCCCTTGATTTCACTTTAAAATTTATATTTTTTCAGAGGAGGCAGAGTTTAGTATCACAGCACTATAGAGATCATTCCCAAAGCTGGGTGTGGTGAGAAGGTCTGTGTTTGGATCCTAGCACAATCCTGCCTATTGGACATGGAGATGATAGCGCTATGGCTACTAAATTGTTGAACAGCAAAGCTAAGATGTGGGGAGATCAAAGGAAGCAGAAGAGACAAGCAGCATTGTCTGTAAGCCACTCAGAATGGATCACGCTAGATCAGCAGGACACAAATAAATAAATAAATAAATAAATATGGATGTCCAGAAAGTATCTCCCCCTCCCCTTTCCCTGCTTTTAGGATTTGTGTGTGTTTAAAAATTCAAGCACTAAACCCTGCCTGCCTGACTCAACCATAGAGATTAACATTACGACTTTTCTCCAAGCTACAAAAGAGAGAGAGAGAGAGAGAACAATTCCTGCCTTATTCCCATTTTCTGGATTTATGGATGCAGCTACTAGTAAATCATAGCTTGGAAAAAGTAGTTCCCAGAATGTGATTCAAATGCTTAAATTGATGATAGTAGCTTAATTGTTACAGTCATGCCTACTGTATTCAATCCAGTTCAGGGAACAAGTAACATGTAATTACTCAGGAAGGAGAATAACTTAACTGGTTGCTCATTTAGAGTATTTATCTTTCCACTTTAATTATCCTTACATTATAAATATTGGATGATTATCTTTTTCATATTAGCAGTTATTATTTAGTTTCATTACACAGCAGTTAAATATGGAGGTGCTCTGGAGTTTCAACACAGACTGAGACTCCCATAAATTCTTCAAGTTCTGTTTTGTTACTACGGTTGCTGACATTATCAAGTTTCCAAGTATAAATTCTTTTCTGTGGAGGCCAGTTTCTTTTTTTCCTAGAACAGTATAATGAGTCATTATTTGCTTTTGTCCTCGGGTAACACTCAGCTTTGCTTCTGGGAATTCAATGTTTGCCAGGATCAGAGGGGGGGAAAGTGAAATTAAAAATTAAAAATTAAAAAATGTTAAATTCAATCAATCTGGTACTAAATTTCTTTGTGTGGTGTTTCAAAATCTCTCTATTCATGTCACTTTTGTGTGAATATGAGTCCCAAAATGCATGTCCATTCCATTCATTAAATCATTTGAATTAGGATTATTTAGAAATAGAACGCAATGGTCGAGTGCTGAGTTTATGACAACTGAGTAGCAACAACAGAAAATGGTCTTAGAGAGAGAAGGAGGAGGAAGTGTACCCTAATGTTAGCAATCCACAAATAAATCTTCGAAAAGGTGAGGGGGAAACCATGCTGGCTGTTTATTAGCCAACTAATCTTTCACTGGTTCACATCATTTGCAAAATGAGTATTGTTCCTGGGAGACTATATACAAGCTAACTGACCTTCAGATAGGCGTGTTGAAGAATAAGTTTGTTGCTTCAGGTTTGACATGGTTCTATGGGTTTGCACTCTAAGGTGATATTCATCTTTCTATCTTCTGTTGACTAATGGAAAAAGAAAAAAAAGAGATCCATTTATTTAATACTGTACTTAACAAAATGATTGTTAAGTAGAACATGTGGCTATGTACCCACAAATAGGAGTGTTGTTCTGTTTTTCACTGAGCAACACAGTGTATCAACATCTAGCTCTGCCTGAGTTAGATAACTGCAGGAATACCAGTCAAAAAGCCTTTCACAAAGGAGACCATTTGGGATGTCTAAAAAAGACAACCACTTCTTAGTTAGTTGGCTTACTGTTACTTTTTACTGTGAAGAAGACAGAGACATTTTCTAGGAGGGCTTTCTACCTCAGATGCCTACATAACATGACAAGGTGCTATGCACCTTGATGGCAGCAGTGTGGGAGTGAGATCATTTACTGTTCCATTTTGGGCAGCAAAAATGTTTTGGGATGGGCATGGATGAAGATTGCATAGGGTTGCAGATCTCAATTAGGGCCTGAGGCTCAGGTTTTGGGATCAATGCCTTGCTCCTTTCGCAGCATTTTGCAATTATTGCTGAAGGATACATTCCCTGCAATGTCACAAGCCTCCACTCTGTGACAATTCAAGTCGCCTGACCCTAAATCTTAGGTTTTGGCCCTGAAATCTCTGGGAGCTACATTGCTGCTGACTTGGCAAGTGTAGATTTTTGACCATGATGGGTCACATGATCAGCTAGAATACTTGAGGGTAGAATGTAAAGCAACACTAATTTCTTCCACCTTTCTATCTTTGATTCTGCTGGGACATTACAGGAACTGGGACAGCCAGCCAGTTGGCTTTCTTCTAGAGTCATGACAGCTGTGCCTTTCCCCCTTTTAGAGTTCAGACGGACTGGCCACTCATAAGAACCAAGCTGCTCCACTGAACTATTCACTCTTGGTGCTTAATGGCCTCTGGAGCTTCTCTTCCAAAAGAAAACAAAACAATGTAAATAGAAATAAGTGAATTAGATGAACTGCATTTTACTGTATGAAACAACAGGTGTATAAACTGCTATTTTCTTATGTGAACCTAATTTAGGAGTCTAAGTCTAACAAAATGAATACACCACAATAAAGCCAAAATTTACCCAAAACAAGTATCCATGTCTATATAGTCTGTCAATTAACAAAAATGAAAACCAAAATAAAACCGCTTTTCTTCACATGAAACAATAAACCTATTAGCTGTGATAATCAATTAAAAATATTAGACAATCAGCCAATCACAGATGTAGAAGCTTATCTTCCTTTAAGGCATTATAAATCACATCCTTCCTTAAATCTCTCCATTCCTTATATTCTAATCCCCTTCTCGGGTATCATGTTCGTTGCTAAAACATACTGTTTGCCAATCAGTTTATTAACGTTTGTCCTGACAGTGCCAAAACAAATGCTCTTGCTCAAAGATAAAAGGAAGTCTAATATTAAAATAATAATGTCACATCTCTGCTGGCTGATCCTAATTATAGGAGAAACTGGCACATAAAATCTGAGGTGATATGGAATTCATATGTCAATAGTCAGTCCCTTTGAAGTCAGCCCATGTTATTTCTCACTGTGTTGGTTGAATCACGTCTTTTGAATTATAGTAATAGGAGGTTTACCCTTCAGAGGAATAACGAATGTATAGAGCTAATTTGCTTTTCAATCTTCTCCTTCTCCTTTGCTTTCTCTTTTCCCTATTGGGTGTTGAGGGTTGCTTTACAGTACTTTATATAAGATATGAAGATTATTTACTATTCAGAAGTCACTCGTGACACAATTTGCACCACTTCATTTCCTCAGCGTGTTAATCATCCATATAAGAACTTTTATTGCAGATTATTGGAAGGGTCCCAGGAGTTCCAATGCTAATATCACAGACAATTAAATGCTTGTCTTCATTGAGATCTTAAGAACATGTGTTTCTTAGCAAAACTAGCCAGCTTTAGACACCCATTCATTCCAGTTGCCCATCCTAGTGCCCTATCTCTCTACTAGCTGCACCCCGTTTTTTATGTGTGCTGTTCTCTCCCCTCCCCCCATTCTTTCCGTCACAATACTCACTCCAGTATCAGGGCATACAAATGTAGCTTCTTTCCCTGAGGTCTCCAGAATCTCCCAGCCAACTTGACAAGACCTCTCAAAAATATAATCCATTCAGTTATTTCAACTGGACTTGGTTAGTATCCATTTAAAAGTTCGTGTTTCTAGCTCTTACAATTTCAGATCTTTCAGGACAAACAGACAAGCCTACAAGCACACATTTTGTTGTATCTGTAAGAATAGGAAGGCACAAGATTTCTGGTTGAAGCAATGGTTTGTATGGATTTTTTTTTGTATAGACAGTTTTTGGAAGTAAAACAGAAGACATAACAAGAAGGGCTGGATTTTTCAATAGTTAAAGAATTATAATTATGAGAATAACAGTTCAAACTTATACATATCTGCTACAAAGCAGGTTCTACTGTGGGACTAATGTCTGGGTAAGGGGAAACTAGGTTTGCAATGTACAGCTATAACCCTGTATCACAAACTGAGGAGTTGGAATCATTGAATACTGGATCATTGAATGTAAGGGGATGATGAGCACTGATTTTAACCTATGTATCCTGACACAAATATGCAGTCAATGATATGCTTAGTGTTTCCAGACATTTTAGTAGAGATATTTTTACATTTAGAAAGCAATATGCATGCAGGCTTGGCTGCCTTCATTAAAATGAATGGAAATTCCATGCAAGACAATAAAACTCTATTTTCTTCTTCTTGATTCATGTCCTGATCAAACCCTGCCAAAATGAAGCCACTTTCTTGGCTTTGTTGTTGACCAACCTTGAGTCCTTATCAGACCATGTTTCTGGCAGCAATCAGCAGACAAGTAAATGAGCTGGATTCTGTATCTCTCCACATTCACACAGCATGTTGTTGTCTGCCAGCAGGCCCCACTTGGGCATGTTGGCCTTCCAGTTAGGCACTCCAACCCTCAGCCTACTCAGAGTCCTCCAGGTGATGTGGAGGAGGTTGACTTCCTCAGCTATATCCTCCTTTAATGTTGTTCCTTGTCCAGTGAGCTCCTTCCTCCATTTTACTAATTTGGTTTTGCTCTTCCATACCCCCAAGAATGTTTGTTCTTGTCATAAAGCTCTTCCTGGATCTGGGCCAGTGGACTTTAGGCTCATATACATTCAGATCATGTCAAGGATCATTCTCTTGCTTAGTTCTCTTGGCGTCTGCTCAAATTAGACAATACCAATAACATGTCATTAGAAGGGCAAAAATCTTAGAAGCTGAAAATGCTTTGTTTCTTGTTTTGTGAAATGTCCACAATAAAGCTAAACATTAGCTTGCTTTGCTTTGTGATTCATCCCCAGGGGGTAAACACAGACTTTATTTTCAGAGGTGAACCCTGATGGAGACAGTGTTGATGAAACCCTGGCATGCTGTCAGTTCCCTAAGGATTTGTATTCTCTTCTTTAAACTTCAAAATGTGGTTATTAATAGAACTTTAAAATATAATTATTTATTTTCAAGGTGCTCTGTTCAGAGGTTACTAATCTGGTTCTCTCCCGCATGTCTCCAGAGGATTGCCTAGTCTTCTCCGTTTCTTTGGCTGTTTTCTCCTTTTGGAGATTGACGTACCTGCAGAAAACAGGTTCCTGCTCATACAGGTTTTTATTCTATGTGAGCAAAACCACACTTTTTGGGGGGTTCTTGCTAGGGTACAGAGCCTACATGCCAATAGGATCCATTAGGGGAAAACAACAGAGAGAGAAAGAGAGGCTAGGCACTTAGCGAAGCATTTTGGAGAAAACTAGATACATAAGGACTGAACAGAGCTTTAGCTGCCTCTGATCTCAGCCACCACCATGCTAAGAAAGGAAAATGACTATACCCAGCATTGGTAATTTGAGTGCTTGATATAGTTTCTGAGTGTGACAAAAAGGAATTAGTTAAGTGATGTACAGTACTGGGTATGTATTCTGATCTTGAAGATACATTCTAACTCACTCATGACATGCGTGCAGTAGACATAAATATATTGTGACATTTAAAATGTGGTATGAAAGCATATGGAGGCTCTCTTAGAAAATACAATGGACTTATGTGTTTTATATCATTTGCCTTGAGACAGCTGGAACAGGCTTGGAAGAAAGACTGTAATTATAAATACCATTAACATTTTCTCATTTCTTATTATTATTACTAGTTTTTCCTCTATTGACAGTGGACAGCATCTTCTGCTTCACAAACCTACAAATGTAGTTTAGGAGCCTTTCCATATCTTACCCTGAATGAGGAGTAATTAACAAAAAGACAATAAATAGTACATTATCCTTTAAAAATCCAAAATTTCCATTCTGATGAAGCTCTTATTAATGCAAATGCAAAATTGTTAACATTACATTATCATTCTGATCTAAGTTATCATTTGGTAGTGTCTTTTTGAAAATGAGATTTGTAAAGAAATGCCTTAGAATTACAATCTGAGGGTTATGGTTTTGACTTGGTATAAGGTTTTCATATCATAACAAAAGAAAGCTAAGCTCTATAAAATAGGGTAAATGGCTAATAATGTACTATGTACTCTTAAACTCATGGCCAAGCAGTGTTTAGGCTTTTGAGGTGGAACTGAGAATATTTGTACAGTAGTGTAGAAAGCAGTTTTACTTCGATATAAAGAAATTAGTAGCAACATAAACTCATTTAAGTAACTTTTGACCAATTGTATGCTGTTGACTTTACTGTTGGGCAAGATTGTGACCTCTTCTAGTCTTCTACTTCCTTTCTGTGTCCCCTTCCTTGGGAGGAACTCCTACAAAATTCAGGGGGAATTCCTTCTGAGTAAATAGGTTCAGGACTGGGCTGCTAATGTTCTACCCATTTTACAGTCAGTGCTATTCCAGCAGAAATAGCATCCTTGCAAACAAAACAAGGGATTCCTTGGTACCTGATCATGTCATCGTTTGACAGCCTTGACAGTAAGTGGACTGGTGAAGAGTGGCTGGCACGTGGGCATTGCTTCAAGATCAAACATCTTAATGGTCGCTTAAAGTAACCTCCTTGGGATGGCTTACAAAAGGAAAGGAAGATGATGGGAAGAAGACAGTCTTCCTGGACTAACCCATGTACAGGAACCAAAGAGAGCCTCCCCCACCCTCACTCTCCCTGTAATTAGCACTGTCCGTCCCTTCACTTTGCAAGCTGTTTGCAGCAAGCATGGCAATATCTTTGTGACATACTCAAATTTCAAAGACTATCCTCAGAACCAGCTGCAGCTCAAGAAACCAGGCAACTTTTTCTGCAGAAGATATAATGCCAAGCCTTTTGAAATGAAAGCTGGGCCAAGACTCATAGAGATTAATGCAGGGAGGAAAAATGCTTCTTGTTTGATAAGCCACAGATGTCTGCTTGATTTGTTGAGATGGTTGACAGATTGTGATGGCTTGCAGCTTGGCGTTTACCCCTCACCCAGAAACTGAGCTGCTCTTTTTTGCCAGTGTACTAGAAGTGTATAACAGGCAGTAAACCTCAGTAAAACTGGCAAAATAAAAATGCTCCATATTCAGTTGTCTTAAGGAAGCATATGAGTATTATTTAATGGTCAAAATCCTGTTGTGCAGTTATGCAAAAGACATGACTTTTAGTGGTGGATTGTTCTTAACTAAGAAAGCCATTATGTGTTACACACTGAGTCCTGCAGCTCTTTCTGCAACAAATAATGCCTACTGTGCAACATGATTTTGACCATAGGTTGCTTCCCAGATATGTAACATTTTCTAGAAAAAAATTAGATGTATGTATTGATTTTTGCATAGCCTTTAATAGAAGATCACGTGTAAGACACTAGAGCAGGATTTTTCAAGGTTTTCATGCCACGGGGCAGACTATTCACCTTCAGATAGCTGAGCAGGCTGGACGCAATAGTGGTGGGTATATTTGCATGTGCACATCTGCTTCTGCTTCTGGGGTCATTGCTGTGGGCCAGAAGAAATGACATTGGGGGCTAGGGCCAGGCTGCACGCTGTAGGTTGTGAACCCTTGCACTAGAGGCTAGTGGAGTGATTGGCTAGAAGTACATAACCATTTGTGCAATAAGCAAGTTATAGACTGCAAATCCCATTGCATTCTCTAGGGCTTACTTTTCATTAAACATACTCAAGACTGTGCAACTAAGGACTTTGCTTTGGATTCCTGTGAGTTTCTAATCTTATGCTTTAATGTCTATGAAATTCACTAATTTGCCCACTAGCTGGGATTTTGACTTCACTCACCTTTCTATGATTCAAACCATGTTTAAACTCAACTCTCATTCTGTCTCACCAGTCTTCAGGCCCCTCCTTACAACTTTCCACAGCCTGTGTGTGGATGAACCAACAGCTAGGGAAAGGGTGGACAGAGGAAGTTTTGTTATGAAGGATGCTCTGAAAAGTTTCAGGGAAAGCTGAAAAGAGATACTAATGTAGCATTCAGTTTAAATACTAATTCACTATACTTTTTAAAAACTCATTTAAACTTTGTAAATAAAGTGTCATGTTGTAAATACATGCATATAACTGTTTGGTGTGGGAATTGTGGATTATTATTATGCTGGGGAACACATACCGCCTGTCTCCTCTGTTGCTATTCCTTTATTTCATGAATGTTAGTTCCTTTGGTCTGATTCATTCAATAGATGAGGACTTGGGTTTGGGCAATGACAAAGCAAAGAAAGTGGCTTGATTTTGGCAGTCCAGGGTTTGATTAGGACACAAAAAAAGGTGAATGCTAGTTTTGAAGTAGAGAATAGATAACGACATAAAAACACTGAGAAATTAAAAACTGGCAACTAGCGTGAGAAAACAGCTCATGGAGCCGCTAGAGTAAGGGGTCTTTCAAATACTACTTGGCCTAAAATAGGCCACTTTTTGACACCCACTGTGACTTTCTGTGACTTTTGACCAATCCCCACACATCCCCCAAATCACATGGTTTCCTGATTTGAAGAGGCCAGGGAGGGAAGCATGCTGGCGGTGATGGAGGTGACGGCAGAGCTGAGCTGAGCATGTCATTGCCACTGGTGCTCCCCAGGCTGGGCCAGCTGGCCTGGCCAGGGAGGGAAGCAGGCTGGCGGTGATGGTGGTGATGTCAGAGCTGAGTTGAGCATGTTGATACCAATGCTCGCCGGCCCAGCCGGAGAGCATCGGGCCAATACACTCAGCTCAGCTCCACCATCACTGCCAGCCTGCTTCCTTCCCCGGTAGGCCCAGCCCAGGCCGCGTCAGTGACAACGTGCTCAGCTCAGTTCCGCCGTCACTGCCGTCACTGCCAGCCTGCTTCCCTCCCCAGCTGCTGAAGGTCAGTGGCAATGACGATGGCAGCGGTGCTGACTTTAAAGCACAGTCACATGACTTCAGCATGACTTTTTGTCTACCCCCCCTAAAATGGTCATGTTGTATTTGAAAGAACCCTAATATGTTTAGCTTCTCTGCACTCTGCGTCTCTGCAATCTCCTTATCTTTCTTGACACTAAGTGGTCTTCCTACTAAGTTCTTTCTACTGAGTTCATCTAGCCAATTATGGTCAACCATTGTGGTTGTCCAGGGTTTCAGGAAAAATCATTCTTCCCTAAATTTATCTGGAGAACTCTGGAAATACCCAATATTCTCTTGTGGCCTCACAATCAAATAGTAACCACACTCAAACTTTTTTCTGCTTTTAAAATCAGACAAAATTGGGCATATTCTGGGTGCTATGGTTCTTATTTTGTTGCTCAACATATTTCAATTTAAAGCATCCCTATTCTCAGTTAAGGATTATTAAACATATTTTCTTGGTCAACATTTGATATAAAAGCTGCTTCTATGAGGTTTATTTTCCGATAATTAACATACCTAAGATATCTCCTGATGTTCAGATGACCCTGAGGGAGGAGTATGCTACTTTTATAGATAGTATTATGCACATATCAGGTCTTTCAGGATTTTCTTTCCTCTGGAAGTAATTGGAGACTTAATGGACATTTTGCAATAGTCAACATCTCTTTAAATGGGCAAGGATAACATTATGTGGGGGCCTAATCTGATGGACAAAATTAACTGATCCCATTTTAAATATCTCTAATGAGACAGGCAGTATCTCAAGATGCTGTGACTGCTACTTCTTTCCTTACTAGTCTCTTCCTCCCTCTCCTCCTCCTTTTGCTCCTTGTCCCACTAGAGGTCAGGCTTCATCATCACATGGGTAACTCAGTTCACAGAAAATGGATTGCATTCCTACCTGGCTTCTTCCTTTCCTCACATCCTTTTAAGAGAAAAAAAATAAAATGGCATTGGGACATGTTTATCTGTATGGAAGCCAGTGTTCAACCATCTTTAATGAAGACAACATTCATTAGAATGAACTACATACCCAGAAGAGAGAAAAAATGGGTTTTGCTACCACTGGCTAAAGGGACCTAGTGGCTTAGTGGTTAAGAAGCTGAAATTAATTATTGGAAGGTCAGCAGTTCAAGACTGCACAATGGAACGAGCTTCCATCTCTGCCCCAGCTCTTGCCAACCTAGCAGTTTGAAAGCAAGATATTGCAAGGAGATAAATATGTACCACTTCGGCAGGAAGTTAAACAGTGTTCTGTGCACTCTAATGTCTAGTTATGTCTGTAATGTTGATATCGACTATTATGATTTATTGATATGTTGTGTCTAGGAACTTGTAACTGTAATTTTATATGTGCTGTAAACCGCCCTGAGTTGGCTCTGCCAAGTAGGGCGGTATAGAAATTGAAATATAATAATAATAATAATAATAATAATAATAATAATAATAATAATAATAATAATAATAATAATAATAATAATAATAATAATAATAATAATAATAATAATAATAATTACAACTGGCTAAGAGAGACAGAGAAACATGTGGGAGGAATTTTTTGGAATAGTAGCCAAGTTAGTCTGTGGTTCAGGCATATCAGAAAGATGACAGACAAGTAAGCACAACAATACAGCTTCACACAGCCATTAACAACAATAGATTATTCAGATCAGCTCTAAGTGACTCCCTTTCAGTCTCAAGGTTGCTGAGAAAGCCCATTCTGGTCTCTGATCAACTTTTGACCTGCATGTCAGAAAACAAACAAAAACACTGTACCTAGTTACTTTCTGTTTTGCTAAAGAGAATTGGCAGGATAGTTGTAATATAATATATAAAATCATATAGAAATCTGTGTATCAAATTTGATAATGTCCCAGAAACCCTTCGCTAATATTTAGTCCCCTGCGATGGGTGTCTAACAGATGGATGTATTTGATTTCTGCTGTCTCCCTTTCAATACTAGTTTTGTAATTTCTCTGTTCCAGAATTGTAACTTTCAGGTCTTGGAAAGAGTGTCCAGTTAGACTGAAGTGGTTTGAGACAGGTTTCTCTGTGTTGCCATTCTGGATGTCTGATTTGTGTCCATTAATTCTTTTGAGTAAAGATATGTAGGACAAACAGAATCTAAGCTGAAGCTCAGATTTCAACAGTTAGACAGAATCATTTTCCTCCCTTGTGCACCTATTGTCTGTGCACAATGATTTACTCTATAGAAAAGAATTGTAAATGCAGAGTTGTCAGTGTAGGCAGCTCATGGACTGGGGAAGGGAATGCCTCACTCCAAAAGATCAAGAGGTAGTTGCCCTGGTCCAAGCTATCACTGACTGTAAACAAGAGGGAATGATGAAAAAGAATTTATAACGAGCAGAAGACTGTTGAAGAGGAAATGACTGAAAATGTGTAGGGTTGAAAAATATGAACAAATACCCTCTGTTAACTGAGAAGATATGTACAAAAATGCAACTGTTAAAAAAACATAAGCAGAAAATGCACAGAGATTTGTGTGTAGGCAGGAAAAAACAAAGTCTCACAGCCTTGTGTGAACAAATACTAGGACAAGAATACAGGAAGGGATCAGAGAAATGCAACAAAAATTGAGATAGAATTTTTTTCACATGTAGGGTTGCCATAATTCTCCCCCATCAAACTGGGACAGCCATGTGACATCATTGCATTCTTCAAACTGTGCATGTGTCATGGAGACTGCAGCTCTAAGACCCCACAGAATCCCCATCCAGGGCGGGCAGCCACCATCAGTTTAAAAAAAGCTATAGTCAAGAGGTTGTTTCGCATATGATTCTTCTTGCAAAAGATTATTCTTGATGGTTCTATTTTTATTTCTTTTCCCATCTCTGCCCCAGCTCCTGTCAACCTAGCTGTTCGAAAGCAAGAAATTGCAAGTACTGTAGATAAATAGGGACCACTTTGGTGGGAAGGTGAACAGCATTCCATACACTCCGGTGTCTAGTCATGCCTGCCACATGACCATGGAAACATATCTAAGTATCTAAGTGTGATTGCTTTTGCTTTGCTTTTACCTCTTCTGCACCCCCAGTGAGCTTCAAAAGCCAATCGTGGTTTCATACCCAGGCCTCCCGAGTCTTAGTCTGTCACTCTATCCACTACAACACACTGGGTATAATAATCAAAATACTACTTGTGAGCAAATTGTTAAAAAGAGTTTCTTCAGTAATCATAGTCTCTTTGCACAAATCTAATTGTAGAATAAATCAGTTTACCCTGTTAATATTTGAAGAATTAAATGCATAATGTAGAAGATTCTCTAAGAAGTTATATATTGTTTCTTAAAACATGCAGTAGTCTTAAACCTAAGTATCTAAAATGTCAGCAATAACAAAGTTACATAAAACCAAGGCAGTGAAAAAAGAATCAGAAAAAATGTAATTTATGTCTGTATAATTAGTATAGCTTTAATACTGAAATGTATACTACATACAGATATAAAGCCACAAGGTCACTTCACACCTGCAAAGCCAAACAATTAAAAGCAAAGATATCTGAGAGGAGATAAAACCACTGTTCATTTATTTAGAAAGAAGAAAAATTGGATGGAAGGAAATTTGGTATATAAAATACCTAGTACTGTACTGTATAAGCTAATCTTTGTATAGAATTTTTTGTTATAAAGGAATTGCTGTAGAACTGAAGCACTGTTCACATTTATAACCTAGCTATATAAGTTAAATGTTGTATGCAGCTAAGTATAATTTTAAGGTTGAAGGAAAAGTAGTAATGGTACCAGGATTGGGGGGCAAGGGTCTTATTTATTTACATTCAAGCTTTCCTCTAACACAGGGGTCCTTAACCTTATTTGCACCATGGACTGGTTTCCACAGACTGGTAAGTAAAGAGTATATATTTCAGTTTTGGTAAAATTTCTTTTTAAAATCTCTCCTGTCTGCCACAGCTTGTATATGGGCAGTGCGATACCTCACTGGGGACAGTGGGGGAGGAGGGAGGAGCCTCATTGTAGCTAAAAAACAAGGAGGAGGGGCCCAGCCACCTGGCAGCCACACCGTTAGACTTGGGCAGTAAGGTATCACAACTGCACACAGGCAGGGACAGAGCCCCGTAGTAGTTAAGTAACATGGAGGAGGGGCCTGGTCACTTGCCTATCTGTTGTGTCTGAAGCCCATTCATGGATCATGTTGAAAGCAGAAGGCTGCCACCGGGGCTTCCAGCACCACTCACCCCCATGGCCCAGTTTGAGACAGCCCGTGGCCTGGTACTGATCTGTGGCCCGGTGGCTAGTGACCCCTGCTCTAACTAGCAGAAAATGACTATTCAACTCATTATCACAACAGCACTATGAGCCAGCTGAGGCTGCGAGATTATGAGTGGCCCTAAGTCACTTATTGGCCCTAAATCACTTAGTGTGGAGTATGTGAGTTCAGATCTTCTCAGTTCTAGCCAAACCACTGCATAATGTCAGTAGAATGTAACACCTTCCATAGATTCTTTTTCTAAGAGGCAGGATCTGCACACTGAGATTTCTTTGAAGCTCCATCTGTTCTTCCATGATCTTTTTTTATAAAGCAGAAGTGGTTTCAAAAATAATTTTGCAAATTGGAAAGGAAACTGTTTGGACTGTTTGTTCAGTCTAGACACCATCTAGAGCCAACCATGAAGAAAGATGAGGCCTGAGGCCACAAGCAGAAAGCTTTGAGCTACATGCAATTTTGCCTTCAACAAAAGGAAAACTGAACAGGGCAGATTTTAATGCTTCTGAAACATGAATTATATAGGACCAACACAATTATCAGTACCATGAAAAATAGGACTATTGCCAATAACATTCCAGAAATGTATTATTTTGAGCGTGCAAATTATGAATAGAATATTATGTTTAACTTTGAGAATAGGAGACTGGGAGAGGATGTGATGTCATTTTTTAAATACAGGGGAGAGAGCCATAAAGAGGAGGTACATGATCTGTTCTCAATCATTCCAGAGTACAGGATACATAATAAAGGACTTATATTACAGGAAGCCAGATATAGGTTAAATATCAGGGGAAATGTTTTTACTGTTAGAGCAGTATGATAATGGAACCAATTACTACTTTGGAAGGTGGTGAGCACTCCAATACTGGAGGCATTCTAGACATAACTAGACATCCTTCTGACAAATCTGCATTTATTTGGACTCCTGCATTGAGCAGATGGTAATAGTTGATGGTCTCATTGGCCCCTTCCAACTCAGTTATTCCATTATTCTAAAAATACATAAAATTGAGATGCTTTTGTAGCCTGTCTCAGGAAAGAGGTGAGGAAAAAACACCAGTTTTGAAGATGGAATCTCATAATGAAATGTACTTTTATAACTCTTTCTATTGCTTTTGCTTAACTGAACACAAGTAGAAGTTTGAACATTTAGGCCAAAATTTAGCTGAAAAGAACAGTGTATGAAAGGGAGTGATTCGCCTCCTCTGGTGCACTGCTCTTTGACTGTTTGCATGTACAACCAGTGAGTAACTAGGAAAGATAATAAGGGAGAGGAAATGCATGTGTGATCATGCAATTAATAAGGACCTAACTCAAGTAAAATGTTCAACACAGAGATCCATAGTACCATAAAAAGAACAACAAAGTATTTGTAATTTAACTTGCTTTGTGCAACTTTAATTGTCAGGGGGGAAAAGAAACACTGGGAATTTCTGCTGGCATTATACATAAAAGTTAAGAAATAACTAGTTGGGCTGGGGCTCATCAGTAAAATAAGTCATCAGTCCAAATCTGCCCAGACCTTTCTGGAATTCCAGACTTGCTACTTTGGATCTATTTAGGTCTGACACTTTAAAAACAGTATATCTTTTTGAGTGAATCTTCATCTGCCATTAAAAAAAATGACTGGATTACTTAAAACAGAAGCAAATAGAGCATTGAAATTTATCGTTCATAAAAGCCTTAAAGGTACCCAGATTCTGAAGTTATTTTAAGGACATTAAAAGGGAACTAAAAAACAAGCATCATCACTATGTATACTGAAAGCTTTCCACCAAATCTGAAATGAAGATTGCAAATATCAAGTGAGATCAGTTTGGCAGCAGTTATGCTAAAGAGGGATTTTCCAACCTTGGCTGCTAACCGGAGATTCCTTGCTTAGGATCACATTGCTTGTAGATTACAAAATTGGCTGCAGAGTAGACTGCTCAAATGACAGATTTGTCCAACCTGTGAAATGCTGAAGGAAACTGGGCCATGTTTTGTAAACCAGAGCTAATATTTTCCATCTGTATCTAAGTACAAGATTGATGAAGGACATAAAGAATACTCCACAGTTTAAAGGGCTGGAAAGAAAGTCACAAAAGACAAAGAGATTTTTTTTAAAAAAAATCTATTTTGTCCTATATCCTACATTCTTATTACCTAGGAATGTACATGCAAACATGCACAAAATGTTTCAGATATTGGGAGGGAGGAAGAATTATTTCATAAATTATTTTCTACTTTCTGTTTTAACTTAGACTGTATAATTTGACATGCTGCCTAAAAACAGAAGTAATGCCTTTTCATGGGAATGATGCTAAAATCGCAAACGAAATACTGTACTGGAACAGTTAGCTACACTCTTACAACATAAGGCAATACTGACCAGCACAGTTGCAATAAAATATAAATGAAAGCTGGGCACCATGGAAATGACATGTCTGAGTAAGGCTGCTACAGTGGCTAGAAGGGATAAAATCAGGAATGAGATTATAAGGGAAAGAATTGGAATAGAGCCAGTCTTAAACTACATCCAGAGACAACAAATAAAATGGTTTGCCCATTTGGAGAGAATGTGTTGGAATTCCAAATCATACAAGGCATATGTGAAAAAAGAAGCACAAAGATCACAAGGCAGTTCCAGAAGAAGGTGGAGAGATAACACCAAAGAAACTTTACAAGAACACCAAATAATGCTGGTGAACACTGCTAGATTAGAAGGGCCTGACCAAGAACCATGTACTGTACCCCCCTCGACACCCGAAGGGGTAAAGAAGAAGAAGATACTAATATGACATCTTCAACTTCATAAATGTGAATGCTTCCATTGACCAGTCCAATTTCTTATCAAAAGTGTTCAAATATACATACGACTGACTGAATTTCAAATTATTCCATGACTGGGCAACAAACATAGCCATATGTAAAAGACAAGCTTGTCGTTTGAATGCAATAATCCACAAGACATGTAACTGGAACATTTGAATTTTGTAGCATTTACTGAGTATAAGTCCCACTGGACACACTGGGACTGCTGTCTGAGTAAAGATGTTTAGGAATATGCTGAATTTCAGACTTTTTCTTTGTCCTTTTTATCATTCTTAAAATATACCAGTACACATAGCATTTTTATCCTCCGGAAAAAACAGAGAACAAAAAAAATGAAAATATTTGTTCAAACCAATGTAAAAAGCAAATCAGATTATGAAGCATGAACCTAATCCAGATAAAGGAAGGTTCAGGAGTTGTACAGCTCTGTGACATTTAAAGAATCTCAGAAACGAGAGAGACAATTTATTAATCAATTGATTTTCTATATTGTTTCCCATGCATGGGGACTTAAGGCAGCTCACAAAAACAAGTGCAGTTAAAAGCATAAGTTATAGAATTAGAAACCACATATCCCATATGTGCTACTAAAAATGACTTAGCAATACTTAGAAAAGCAGAGCTCATATGAGATAGAAGCAATGTACAGCATCCAGCAATAAAACTCAGTTTTATGCTCTATTTTTGCTCTATGATAGGACAATCATCTGGCATGGAATATCACAATTTATACCAGGGATTCTCAACTTGTGGCACACAGGCCGAATGCGGCCCTCATGTGGCCCCCACCACCTCCACCACACTGGGAAGTGCCATGTGGTGGAGGAAGGGCAAAATGTCCATCCGACCCCTGAAGCTGTCTGGGAGAGAATGACCTGGCCCCCAAATTTAAAAGGTTGAGAACTCCTGATGTATACAGTGGATTTCTCCCTTCCTGTCATTTTACGAAGGGAAATAGGCACTATTGCCTAGAGAAGTAGTGACAAACCTATGGCATGTGTGCCACAGGGGGCATGCAGAGGCCTTTCTGTCAGGCAAGCCCCACCACACTCATCCTGGCTGGAGACAATGATAGCACATCTTCCCCACCCACCCTTCCCCACCCACCAATAGAGAGGGGAGAGGGGAGGCTGAAGACCTGCCTGTGAGGTGATGGCAGAGAAGAGGTGTGCAACCAGACAATCCCCATCTACCCCTCCTAGGAGGCAGAGGAGGAGGCAGTGTGTGCAAAGGGGGTCATGCACACCTGTAGGGCCATGCACACCCATAGTAGCATGGGAAAACCTGTGGGGGATGTGCACACCCACGGGGGGGGGGACATGTGCACACATGACATCACCAGCTTGCTTCAAGCCATGCACATGCACATACACCCATTTGATGTCATCAGAGGCACGTCAGTGATGTCACATGGGTGTGTGGGCACATGTGGTAGCCTCCTCCTCCTCCTTGGGTACTCGGTCTCTAAAAGGTTCACCATCACTGGCCTAGAGTCTCATAGGATTCTAGTACTGTACTACCTTGAATTATAGAGAATTGACACAGTTGTGGTCAAATTTTGGAGACAACTCCACATGTGGAAAGGACCCACACATCACATGGCCTCTTCAGACTCTTCAGCCTCCATGTATGTAGGGCAACTGAATCATTTCAACCAATTAATTATTTTGGGCTCTTCTTCAGGCACCCTTCCATAGTGAAGGAAGGAACAATAGGGCTGTTACAAAGATAATACATTCAAAAGGCAATACGCTAAAAAAAAATTTTTTTAAATCAATCCATCAACATATTTATCTAATACTAGCCAAAAACTATTAATGTCTACTGAACAATTAATTTCCTCTAAGGTATTAGGCATTATTGTGAAAAAAAAATTTTTCCTTTGTTTTAAGACTATGTCTCTTCTCCATTGGACATTTTCAGCTGTTTGTTTGTTTGTTTGCCCCCCCCCCTTTATTACAACCTTATCCAGCTACAAATAACCACAGCTTTTATTTCACATGTCTATCCCATTCTGAACCAGAGGATGAAGATTAGACAAAGAGATCCAACTGCTGTGGCAATAGCACCTCCTGCCACAAAATGAGAAAGCCAGCATGACGAAAGGAATGAAGAGAAAGTGATGTTGCTGAGAAAATCTTAGATATAAACATGCAAGTGGTGGCATGTACGTAAACAATATCTCCATTTAATCATCCACCAGTCTGAGATGCTGACAGGAAGGGACAGGTCACACGGCCATTATGAAGTGGCTATTTAGGGAAGTCTGCTCATTCTTGCAGACCATATGTTTGGCCTTGTGCAACATGGGGATGCCGGGGGGGGGGGAGTAATTTGGCCATCAGTTCAGCCAATCATTTGAACAAACAAACAAGCAGGTGGCACCATCCCTTATGACTCTGCACATTGCTTCTGTCTGATTACACACCCAGGGCTTGTAGCCACATACCAGGCACATGGGTTTTTTCTTCTCTTCTAGACTATTGGGCATAAGCACATTAAGGGTGGGGTGAAAAAAGCACCAGGTGTTTTCTTGCACAAACACCATACAGGACAAGAATAGGTAAAGTCCATATTTCTCTTGGCAACCATCACAGCATACATTTAATAATATTTCTCTTGACAACCATCACAACATACAGTCAAACCTCGCATAAAGAGCGCCGTGCTTAAAGAATAACTCGCTTAAAGAGCAGAATTTTCTCTGAATGTTCGCTTCGCTTAACAAATAAAACCAACCAAAAACTCGCTTAACAAATAAATCAGGATTCACAATCCCCCCTCCCAAATTGGTCACTTACAATGGTGTTTTGCTTAAAGAGCAAACTCGCTTAAAGAGCAATCCTGTGGAACACATTATGTTCTTTAAGCGAGGTACAACTGTACATTTAATAATATTCCCCCCATTCTTGTACATTAATTCATCAAAATGTTACAATTATTTTTGCCCCCAAGGGTCCTACTTTGCAATAGGTGTAGGTCTCTCATACATGTATACACACACATGCAGCCAAGTACACTCAGGCATGTATGATGTTTCTCTCTCTCTCTCCCCTCTCTCTCTGCCTCCCTCTCTCTCACACACAGAGAAAGCAGGAAGGAGCTCTACAGTGTAAATAGACTAGAGAAGTGTACACAATATAATAAAAATGTGACTGTAGCCAATGAATCTAGGGAAAATAAGTAAGATACTGGCATTCCCAGGCCAGGCTTTTTTGTATGGACTTTAAGTGGTATATATACGGATAACTTACCACAGTATCTGATCTGTTAAGTCCTTAATTTGTCCCACTTGCCACTGGCTGAAATAGTAGCCCCGTTCATTTGCACACATTACAGAGAGGATGGAAGAAACACTATATCCTGTTCCACACGAGCAATTTGAGAAATTAGTAGATGGCAGTGAATATCCCGCAATGCGTAGTTACAGGAATAACACCTAATTAATGCCCAGTGAAAACTGACTCCTGCCCAGACTACTTTTTCAAGGCACACAGGACTACTGAACACAATATTTGCATCCAGAAATACTGTCATGAATGGGATTGAAAAAAACCCTGTAGAAGTTTGTTAGGGCAGAAAGACCACTTTGAAATCAAGCCACTGATGACTACAAAACATGTTAGTGGATTTATAAAAACAAGTTATATACCTGACTGGATCACAGGTGAACACAGGTAGAAGAATAACAGAGGGATAGGGGAGAGAAAATAACACATTTGAGCCCATTACATTTTTGCTATTTGGGTGATAGGTTGAAAATAAAAAGCATCTACATTTTAACTCATCTGCAGAATTTAATTAATTAACTCTTACAGTTACGTTTTCAGAACCCCTCCTGGGCAATGTTGATAGCACAGTGGTGATTGTCGTGGCTTTACTGTTAATTTTCTTTTTTGTTATTGTTGTTTATTGTTTAGTCCTAATATGTTATTAGTTATGTATTGTAGGTGAATTTATGTTATATTGAATATGTTATTTTATATTTTTGTATGAAGAAGACAAACCACGTGACTACTTTTTGTAAAGATATATTTGTATTTTTATTTAAAAATTTAATAAGTAATTTTAAAAAAAGAACCCCAAAAAGTACTTGGTTATAATTTTAAAACACTATTTAAAGTTCCACATTTTCCAAACATATGCAAAATAGTTAATTTTTGTTGCTTTAAAAATTCAGCACTGAAAATTGTAAGCTGCTGATATGAAACACATCTAGGTGACAAAGGACCACATCAAAAATAAATGCACATGGACAGAATTGTGGTTTTTCAAATTTAAAAATCCAAAGAATTAACAAGAGAATGGCATAACAGCATAGCTAAGCCCGTGTGTGTGTGTGTGTGTGTGTGTGTGTGTGTGTGTGTGTGTGTGTGTGTGTGTGTGTGTGTGTGTGTGTGTGTGTGTGCGCGCGCGCGCACACGTGCGTGCGTGCAGGCGTGCACGCGTTCACATGCGTGCAAAACTAAGTGCTTAACATTAAAAAATGGGCAAAATTCTCATGCCTAAAGTAGGCAAGCATAAGAGACATGAACTTATTTTGCTTAAATATAATCTTATTGTACACCAATTGGGTGATGTCATGTGCAACTTGAAATCAAAACAGAAGGCCTGCATGAATTAAGTTGCTCCTAATTAAAGAGTTTTTGCTTTAATTTGAAGTGCTGGAGGTTCCCTTATTTTCTTTATACCAAAACAACTAGTGAAAGAGGACTTGGGCCAATACATTATTGCACAGAACATACACTTTAGTAAATCATTCTTTAAAGTATTGTTTTGCATGTCTGCTATATTCCAAAGAAAGAGAGAAAACAGCACAGTACAGGTATACATCTACCCAGAGGTTTAAGGAGAGTTGAATTATTTCTTGATAGGTAAAAAGTGTTGCATTACCCATGAGTAAGCATGGGCAGTAAATTCTACAGCATTCGAAATCTATCCCTTTGCATGATTTAGTAGTCATGGTGATGGCAGTAGTGGTGGGGATGATGATGAAGCTATACAGAGCAATATAAAATAACTCCTTTGCAGGCTTTCTCTCCTATTCTCACTCCACATTAATAGAAGGAAAGTAACTAGCAAGGTAACTTAAAAAAACTACATCTACACCACAAAATTAGTAAAGTTATCCCTTGGCAAATCATAATCACAATGACTGAAAACCTATTGTACAACTAGATTGCCCACTGAGTCAATCCATCTACTCTAATGCAACTTACTACATAAAGCAAAATCTATGTAGTCTACTATGCTTGCTCCTCCTCTAGCCAAGTATGTAAATTTGGCCGCTGGGTCTATAGGGTTAAGCCCATTGAGGACTTCAAGATTTAATGAAAGGCAAAGATTAGTGAAAAGTTTTCCCACCAGAATTATTTTTGTGTCTTGGGAGGCTCTCCTAAGTAGAAATGAATCTGTGGGGATCCAATTGGTGTTCAAGTCTAACAAATCAAGAAATTTCGACCCTGAATTCCCAAGGCAGGCATTTAAGTCCCCAACTAAGAGTATGTGGGCTGATGGAAACTGTTTAACTAACCTCTCCAGGGAACAAGATAAATTAGACCAGTGGGATTTAATTGAAGAGGAGAAGGTTACCAAAGGGAAATAGACATTAACTAAGGCCAACAGGGTAGTGAAAATATTAAGGAAACAGACAACAGCATAATTTCCCCAAATTTCAAAATGAGATAAATTAGAATTGAGGCAATGGGAGAGAAGAGAAGTAATTCCACCTTGTGATCCACCCTTCCTACTGATCCTGATGGCTGGTGCTGAATAAGTAATAAAGTGGATCGCATTAGTACATCAAGTCCCTTGTAGCGTTATAATATCCAAGGAATTCAGAAATGAGTTTATATCTCTATTGGCATGTTTGTAGGGCCAGCCGGCGATATTCCAAGCAGTAAGTTTCAAAGATTTATAAATGTTGGTAGTTGAGGGTTTTGAAATTGAGACAGGAAGTGCTAGTCAGTCCATAGGAGAAATGGAATTAAGAGTATATCAAAAAACAAAATAAAAAACACTGTAGTGCTTTAAAGACTAACTGCTATATTTTGATTGTTAGCTTTCGTGGATCAAGTCCACTTCTTCAGACAAGGAGTAAAACTTACAGACATGGTTTATATACCCCAAATTCAGGGGTTAAAGGGAGAAGGGTTTTCTCAAGCAGAATGACAGACAAGCAAGCATAACAATACAGCATCCTACAGTTATCTGTAACAATAGATTATTCATATTAGTTTTAAATGTCTCCCTTTCAATCTCAAAGTTGTGGAGAAAGCCCATTCTGATTAACCTCTTGCTTGCATGTCAGAAAACAAACAAAAACATTGTACTTGGTTACTTCCTGTTTTGCTAAAGAGAATTGGCAGGAAGGTTGTAATACACCAAAATATAATATATAACATATCTAGCAGATTATAGCAATCTGTGTATCAAATTTGATAATGTCCCAGAAATCCTTTGCTAATATTGAATCCCCTGCAATGAGTGCCTAACAAATTGATGTATTTGATTTCTGTTGTCTCTCTTTCAATCCTAGTTTTGTCATTTCTCTGTTCCAGAATTGCAACTTTCTGTCACCAAGGGCTTTGGAAAGCAAAGCACTCTACAGACCCCTACTTGCTTATAGACAACCATCCAATAACAAACAACCATTGACACACAACAGACTACACAAAAGTGAAACAGAGATGGGACCTAAACCCTGCTGCAAACCCAGATGTCAACTATGCCCCCACATTCGCTCTGGAAACAGTATTACTGGACCCAACAGCACCACACACAACATTAAAGGCTGTTTTACTTGTGCTTCTGCTAATGTGATTTATGCCATCTCTTGCAAAAAATGTTCATCTGTGCTTTATGTAGGACAAACTGGACAATCTTTATGCAAAAGAATTAATGGACACATATCAGACATCCGGAATGGCAACACAGAGAAACCTGTCTCAAATGACTTCAATCTACCTGGACACTCTATCCAAGACCTGGAAGTTACAATTTAGGAACAGAGAAATTACAAAACTAAAGGGAGAGAGCAGAAATCAAATACATCAATCTGTTAGTCACCCATCACAGGGGATTGAATATTAGCAAAGGGTTTCTGGGACATTATCAAATTTGATACACAGGTTGCTATATGCTGCTAGATATTTTATATATTATATTTTGGTGTATTACAACCTTCCTACCAATTCTATTTGGCAAAACAGGAAGTAACCAAGTACAGTGTTTTTGTTTGTTTTCTGACATGCAAGCAGGAGGTTAATCAGAAACCAGAATGGGCTTTCTCCACAACTTTGAGATTGAAAGGGAGACATTTAAAACTAATATGAATAATCTATTGTTACAGATAACTGTAGGAAGCTGTTTTGTTATGCTTGCTTGTCTGTCATTCTGCTTGAGTAAACCCTTCTCCCTTTAACCCCTGAATTTGGTGTATATAAACCATGTCTGTAAATTTTACTCTTTGTCTGAAGAACCGGACTTGATCCACGAAAGCTAACAATAAAAATATAGCAGTTAGTCTTTAAAGTGCTGCAGTGTTTTTTATTTTGTTTTCTGATATGCCTGAACTATAGACTAACACAGCTACTATTCCAAGGAATTAAGAGTGTTATCCTTGTCCATGAAAACACAGCTTTAGAAGGTTGGATTAGCTGATTAATTTTTTTTAAAAAGTGTTATGTTCTCCTTTTAATACTATGTTATACATGCTGCTTCATTGTATTTGGCTTTTATATTTATTCATTTATTGTTGTATGCCAATATCTGTCTTTCTGTCTGTCTGTCTGTCTGTCATGTTACATAAAGCAATAGGATTTCAGCCAACAAATTGTAGTTATTTCAGTAGAAAAAAGTCCTAACTATATGTAATTTATAATTTGAGTTACTTCAAAAATCTGTCTCTCTGCATCCTTTCACATAAAAGTAAACCCATAATAAGCCCTCTATTGGATGAAACCAAAGGTTTGTTTCCTCCAGCCTTCTATTTGTACTCATTTATTGTCCAAAGTGGCTGTAGGAAGCCCTGAGAATAGATTGTATCACTGATATTTGGGGTCTGCTTGGGGTCCTAAATGAGAGAAGGAAGAATGGATAGTCAGAATATACTTAAGACTGCCCATGTGGACTAGTTGCCCTCAAATTGCTCTTTCTTTTGTAAAAGAAATAACATGGGTACATTTATGAAGGATACCAGACTGTAGTGTAGTTGATAACACAATTGATTAGGCTCAGGAGCCCAGGGTTCAAATCCCTGTTCAGCCATGGAAACTCATTGGGGATGTGGAACTGGTAAAAATGTTCCATAAATGTTGGACTGATTTTGATAGCCCTATTGGGGCACTTTAGCTTTGAAGGCATAATAACAGCAACATTTCTCAAGCAAATTACTATTGGGGAAAGAGTTAAGTATTCCTTCTTCACATGCTGGAACATGTTCAGTGGAGGGCAATCAGAATGATAAAAGATATGGGGCCCAAACCCTATGAGCAACAGTTAAAGGAGCTGCTTCCTAATAGCTGCTTTTCTTTTAGACAAGAGAAAGGTAGGGATTTTTGTAAGGAACTTCCTGTAGTAAGTGGTTTTACCCATGGCTGTATCTTATGATGTATTCAGGGATACACAGAAAGAGCCTTCTCAAAGGTTGTGGTATTTTTGAACCACAATTGGGCGCACCTTGGTATTGGCAACCTTGTGTTGTCAGATAATCTGTCTCACAATAGGTCAGGTGAAAGGAACCGCAGAATGAACTCACCAAAAGGTGCCTTCATTTTGGGAGTTTCACGCCTGGCTTAGACACAGAATAATAATAATGGTGTATTCAGTATTAAAGTAGTTTGAGCAGCTCATGAACTAAACAGAGAGAGTGCTTCAGTCCAACTTTCCAGGAAGGATATGCTCAGTGATGGGATGTAACAGGTTCACACCAGTTTGCCAGAACCGGCAGTAACTTTCCCCAGTGTCCTGGAGAACCGGTAGCAGCTTTTGGGGGGAACCACCTTCGGGGCTTACCTTTTCACTGGTTTCCCCACTGTGCATGCGCGCCAAGCACTTGGTGTGCATGCGCGCCTACAGTGCTTGGCACGTATGCACGGCCTCTTTGCTGTCCTCCCAAACAGGGAGGAGGAAGAGAAGCTGCTAGCCTGAAGCTCCCTATAGCCTGCTCCCCAGGGTAAGTGACTCACCTTTGGTTGTGGTGTGTCTGTGTGTATTTGAATGTGTATTTTATACCTTTACCTATATTGACGTACTACCACAGTCCCTAAAAAGGCCTGGCGACCTGGCTTGGGGTTTTTAAGCAAAGTCTTGGAGTTACCTCATCAATAAGCTACACCTGTGCTGTTCCAAGTGCTGTTCCAATTGGAGAACCCTTAAGGAGGTACAGCGGTTTTGCATTTACATTAAGGCATATCTATCTTGCAACATGGTGCTGCCCAGGCACTTATACTAACAGGTAAGTGATGGGTTTGGGGTGTGTGTGTGTATTTTAATGTAATTTTTATTTTATTTATTTATTTAATTTATTTACAGGTGTGTGGGATGAGGGGGGTTGAAGTGTGTGTGTGTGTGTTTATTTTTATTTTATTAATTTTTATTTTATTTTATTTGGCCCCGCCCATGACATCATGACATCATGACATTAGCTCCACCCAAACTGTGATAACATCACAGTGGGGTAGTAAAATTTTTGACAACCCACCACTGGATATGCTCCTGTAACAAGCAACTTATGAAAGTGGTGAGAAGCCAAGTTGTATGTACATATACATTCGTGTACTAGCCTTATGTCTTAGTAGCTGCAGTTATGCCAGTGCTGTACAGTTCAGAGTAATTCCAGGCATGTGCTGGGCTACCAGGACATAGGGATCCATCCTGGTACGCCCTCCCCTCTAGTGAGCTACAGGATGGAACCCTATGTCCTGGTAGCCCAGCACATGCCTGGAATTACTCTGAACTGTACAGCACTGGCATAACTGCAGCTGCTAAGACATAAGGCTAGTCCCCTCTAGTGCCATGAGGCGCCCTGTGGTGCCCATAATAATTATATTATTATTTTTAATTTTTTGAAAAAAAATTATTGGCCAAGGGGCAGATTTGAGGAGGAGCCAGGCTTAGCACTTGCCTGGAGCCAGCCCTTCCCTGCCTCCATTATTCCCCACGAGGAGGCAGGCTCTTGCGCTCCCAAAAGCGAGGCTGCCTTCCCTTCCTCCCACCTCCACATGGGAAATAAAGGAGGCAGGGAAGGGCCAGTTCCAGTCAATGCGAATCCTGGCTGTTCCTTCATTCTGAGGGGAGGGAGCTGGCTGGAGAGCTGCATCCACGGGGCCCTCTTTCCCCCTGGCCATAGCTACAGCTCCCTTCCCAAAGGTGCTGGAGTGAGAGTGAGGCCATGGTCTCTCCAGCTCTTCTCCATCACTGCCGCCATTGCCCAGGAAGAGGTCAGGTGTGTTTGGGGTCCCCAGTTGGGGATGGGGGCCAGCAATGGGAGCCCCCTGGCCACAAGCAGAGTGCCCCCTCCCCACATCATGGCAGATTGGGGGGGAGACAGACAGACTCAGGGCAAGGCGCATTTGGAGCCCAACCCTCCACTGCCATTTGCTTGAGCCTGGGATCCCCCCAATTCCCCCTCCATAGGTGCCCTCATCACCCCTGTCCAGTGCCCTTTCAATTTGGCCTATACACCACTGAGTACTTTTCGTTTACCTTATCACAAAAGCTTGGCAAGACTCGTCTAACTAAGGATTAACTGCAACCATATTTTAGAAGATAATAGTTGAATCCAAGCTCACTTTGATAATCTAATCAGCATAGCTTTATGAAGCTGAGAGCGACCTGTTCTCGGAACTGGTTTGTATTTTATCATATGCTTTAAAAAGAAGAAGAAAGAAAGATAAATCCCTCATGAGCTCCCAAAAACCCTTCTCATCACAATGCCACAAAACTAAAGGCCAAACAGACAGTTTCTGTTGTTTGCCTCCGTGGATTGCAAGCCTTTAAAAATGCCACAGCAAATACTGTGGGTAACGCAAAAGATTAATCCCTGTGCCACCTGGCAACAGGCTGGGGATTAAAGCAGTGCCCTTAATGTTGGGCTAATGTTCTGTGAATACCCCGCTCACATGCCAAAACAACTGGCCTCTTGTTTAAACAATGGACGACGTGTTGCTCTTGTTAGGCAGTGCTCTTAAAGTTTCATACAGCTCACCCCCTGGTATGCAAAACCCATGCAATGTGAATAATTGCTCCAGTAAAAGAGGACAGAAAAGACAGTAAACCTGTTCAATTAAAGCACATTATCAGAGCCAGCTGTTAAGATCCCATGAACGCCAGTGGCTTTAGCAAAAGTAAATATCCTTAGCGAAAGAAGGCAGACACACACTCTGCCCTTGGACACAAGACAAAGAATTCACTCTTGCTGCACAAAAAGGAAGTCTTTGTCTTAGGATGGATGCTAGAACAATGGGAAATTCACCAAACGAAGGGCCAAAGTGCAATTTTCTACAGTATGTAACAGCAAAATCTCTATTGTGCTACGAGAAGTGAACCTTCTGCAACACATAAAAATCTATAGGCAACACTATGCTAGAAATGCCTGCTTGTCACTATGAAAACTACTCTGTCCCTTGCATCATTTGCATTCCCATGACCCTACAATAAAAGATGTATTGTTTTATATTTGCCTAATCATCTTTTAATATTGTAACACTTGCTTTTTAGCTTTTATACTGTCTTGTAAATTTCCTTTATAGTAGAAAGGCAGGGTAATATTTTTTTAAAAAAAGAAATAAATAATACTCACAAATATGAGTTCTGATGAATTGTTTCAGGAGCAATTCACAAGATAGTTATCGAGTGACTGAGGAATAAAATTACTGTAACAATGCTGAAAGTCCCATTTTTGTATTAACAAACCATTGTCATCTTGTCCTTTATCTGTATCCTCAGCTGGTCATGGAGAGAAGTATACATAAAGAGATCATAGTATTTTGACTCCTTCTGTATGAGGATGTGAATTTTGGTCTTCAAAAGCTGACATTGAAACAAAACTACATGCTTCATTCGGGCATTCCCTGAGTGGAGTTTCTCCAGAAAAAATCCTTTCAATCCAGAATAATTTCTTTTTTAAAAAAAAAATTATTTTGAAAAAACATTCAACATACAATAACAACCAAAATCAATTACAATACAATAAACAATAACCAAATTAAATCTTAACCAAACATCATACTAATTGTGAAATACAAATATGCTCATGTTGTTCTTAACTAATTTTCATATTTATACTTTCCATAGTATTATATTTCACATAATATTATATTCTCCCTCTTTATAAACTACAAAAACAAAAAGAAAAAAGACTATAATAGAAATAATCACACCCCAGTGCTAATTACATTGCCTTGATGATCACGGTTCATTTTCCTTTCTTATATTATTCCCAAAATCTCAGTTGGTCTGGTACTGGCATTCCTCCTTGGTCCTGAGTCAATGTATAATTTAAAAAAGGTCTCCATATATTCCCAGAATAATTTCTGACATGAAATAATAATAATAATAATAATAATAATAATAATAATAATAATAATAATAATAATAATAATAATAATAATAATAATAATAATAATAATAATAATAATAATAATAATAATAATAATAATAATAATAATAATAATAATTATTATTATTATTATTATTATTTAGTCTTTGAATTGCTATAGTATTTTGTCCTTTTGAAAGAAAGAAATTATTAGTTGCCAACAAGGAACAATGTTGTCACTAACTGAGGAGCAAAGATGGGCAAATCCTTTTTAAGGGTCATCCTTATTTACCTGCAGTTTTAAAATCTTTTAGCCTCTTGAGGAATGCCAGTCAGGCGAAATTTGTCATGACACCATCACATCAAAGAGCCTTGTTTACTGAATGCCTTGGATAAAGGTGGGCCAGACTAACCCACTTCTGCTGTTATTGACTTTGATTAGTTTCATACAATCACCGCAGTGTGCTAAAAAGTGTCCCCATGACCGATGCTTGCACTGGGTGAGCACTGCTAATCGAAGTGTGAGAAATAGTTTGCAGTGTGTATTTGGTGTCAGATTGCACTGCATTGATCCATCTTGCAGCTGCATCCACATACTCGTCAAGACACTAACACTCACGCCTACCAACTACGACATTTTTCAGTGGATCTACCCGAGGTTCTTGGCTATGTTGCATTTCACAAGATGCAACTTGTTGCCTGGGTTCAAAGTAAGCACTTTGTTTGAATAAGAGTTGCGATAAATATCTGGTAGTTCTTTTCCATCCATTGTCTTGTAATTTTCATGATTCGTCTAGAAAGAGGTTTATACCACATGCTGAAAGAAATAATTTGTATCTTAAACTTTCAGAAAGTTTTTTTTTTTTTGCTTTCCAGGGGCAAAAAAGTTCCACTCACTGAAAAAGCTGCTGAGCATCCAGGCAGTGTCTTGTTGCAAAGGAGTCAGACTGGCTGGCACCCCAAAAGTAGCTTCTTCATCCCAAAGACAGCTGCACTGCAGGCATGACGACACGCTCTGCCAGTCAGGAGGGAGCTGCCTATAAGCTATCAGAGCACACCCAGAGCCCTGGAATGCTAGAGTCCTGGAGGCCAGCTGTCCAATGACGGTAAACACCATTCCAGAGGCTGCGGGGTCAAGGGGGAAGAAGCAACACTCTCCATTCATGCACAGCTTAGACTGGAACATCCAGAAGAAGGCAGAGAGGCATGAAAGGGCGATACCTTCAAAGAGATTCAATGCTCTTGGCAACTTGTGCTCTTTCTTTAAATCGTGGGGTGAAGTACACTCCTTGATCAGTCTACAAACTGCCTCCATGTGTATTCTTTTTCTAGACAAGTGATGGACAATTAGTAATGGGTTAACAGTATCACCTAATTTAGGATTCTGATCAAAGTGTCTGCATTTTACCCCATTATGCTCTTCTTGTACAATCCCCAAGTGGTAATCCATCAGAGCAGCAGCAGTACTAGTACAGGAAAGAGCCAACCCATCACAAAACTGCTGCATAACTTCCAGTCCCATAGGTACAACAGGGAGCTTAGAAAGCTGGTAGCAGTTCCTGACACAGGATACTCATAACCTGGCTAGCAAATTCCCAACAATAGCCACCTCCTGGTGGTCGGATCTTTGTTTGATTTCATTTCTGTAGAAGCCACCATGGATATGTTTGATATATTTTAATAGTGATTTGCCATTGAACATAGAATGGAACTGAAACATTTGCTGTCCTGTATTAGAAGGGGGCAAAACATTCATGGAGATTTGGCCTGTATAACCATGCAAAAATACAACATTCCTTGCAAACAATAGCACTGGGAGTTCACAATAAGCAAATATGGGAGACCAGTGCAGGTATCACTTACACCAGAAGTCCTAGCCAGTATAGCAGTCATCATAGCTTCTGGGAGCTGTAGTTCAAAAACATCCCCATCTTGGGAACCACTGTTACAAATGGTAAATGCAATTAAACTATTGATGTGACACATCTGGAAAGCATACTGTGAAATCTAATTTTGTCTGAATCAAGGCACAAAGAATTTAGGGTATAATCAGAAATGTGTTACTCAGCTGAATGAAGTAGTCTTTGGAAATGACTAATTAGGAACAAGAGAGAAATTTTGGTTGGAATATGTGTCATACTTTCTAGTTGTTTGATTATCTTGCCCTGTATTAATTTGGAATATGTACTTGCACACTGTATAAAAATTCATTAGTGTTAAGTATATGGTTAGGATGACTGGAAAATTGTGGAATACCAGTACATTAATCACTAGGAAACAGTATTGCTCTTAATATATTTTAGTATTTTTCTGTCTTCAGAATAATAACTAGAAAAAATATAAGATATTGTCATCTCTTGTGGAAAACCCAAGATCTTAGCAGGGGTTTCCATCCTTGTCTCATCCAGAAAGACAAGGCAAGGGGACAGGTCACTATGGGTTATAGATTTTATGTTTGTATTTGTCTTGGTTTTTCTATGTATGCCTAAATCCAAGAAGCAGCTACCGGTTAGGGGAACTGTCCCACTAGAAAGGCAGTATCATTGCACAGTATGCAGGTTCTGTTTTAATCTCACCTTTACTGTACTTTAAAGGCTAAATGTTTCTCCTTCTTCGAGTGCCATATCCATTCTGAATATTGGCTATCATCATTTCAATAGCCTTCCTGTTCGTAACTCCTCAGAACAGTTCTTCTCTGGACATTCCACACCAGTCTCTCAGGTTCTTTAGCAATGAAATTCATTTACATCCAAGGCCTCTCTTCCCAAGGATCTTCCCTTGCATAGTGAGTTAGAGAATTCTATGTTTCATGTCATTCTTCATGATATGTCCAAGGTATTGGAGCTTTCTTTGTTTAATGGTCTTAAACAGTTCTTGTTCTTTATCCATCTGGCGCAACACTACTACATTAGTCATATGGTCAACCCATGATTTATACCTCTTTGGCTATAAACAGAGATGCGTACTGAACCCTAGAGTTGGACATGACTGGCTTTCGAGCAAGGGCAACCATTACCATTACCTTTACCGTTACCAACCCATAATATCCTTAACGGCTGACTGTAAACCCACATTTCAAAAGCATCAATTCTTTTTCCAGATGCTTTAGTCAGTGTCCAAGCTTTGACTCCATATAGCAACACTGTGAACATGTAACATCTCACTATTCAGGTCTTTGTAAAGAGAATTAAATCTCTACTGCATAACAAATTTTGCATTTTTATGAAGGTGGCTCTTGCTTTTTCTATTTGTATTTTAATCTCTACTGCAGGATCCCACTTTTCATTTAACATTCTCCCCAAATAGACAATTTTATCCACTCTTTCAATTTCTTGTGTTCCTGCCATTAGTTTACTGTGAGTTGGTTCTTAGCTTATAACAAGATATTTAGTCTTCATGGAGTTGAGATCCAAAGCATATTCTGTGCTTGAAGCTCTAACTCGATCCAACATCAACTTACGATTTGAAAGATTTATGGCCAGGAACATTGTGTCATCAGCATATCGGATGTTATTCAGGTATTCTCCATTACTTTTAATTCCAATGTTTAAATCTGATAGCACTTCTGAAAAAAATAGTCTCCAAATATATATGTTAAACAGTGTCAGGGACAACACAAAACCTTTTTGCACACCTCTGCAAATTTGAACCTGCTCTACTAGCTACTCTTTAACTTTGATTTGAGCTATCTGATTCCAATAGAGGCTGGTGGTGATTTTGATAAGCGTATCATCTTCTGCACCTATTTTCTTCAGTGCTGTGATTGATCATCTTCTCATTCTGGCATCTGTCAAAGGCTTTTGCATAATCTATAAAACATGCATGCATGTCACATCTCATGGCTCTACATCTTTGTATGCTGAGGACCTGCATCATAAATAGTGCCTTTCTGGTGACCATAGAATTCCAGAAACCAAATTGAATCTCACCTGTGTTTCTTTTTCACACTTCTTATAAAAACAGTCGAACCCCGCATAATGAAAAAACTCTGTTCCACGGAACTCTTCGCTGTGTGGTTTTTTTCATTATGTGGTTCCCTATGGGAGATACCCAATATAATGGGGAAAAAAAGTTCATTAACTGGGGTTCCCATTGAGCCGGTTTATCCCAGTTACCAAAACCCCCACATAACGAACAATTTTTTCATTATGTGGGGTATCGCCCTTGCATAACGAATGCTTCATTATACAAATTTTTTGCTATGCGATGCATTCGTTATGCAAGGTACCACTGTACTACTATATATTATTTTCAAAAAGACCTTAAGAATGTGACTAATGGGCCTAATTGTTCTGTACAGAGTTGCTGGCAGTATGGTCTGCTCTATTACTATAGCAGGGTAAGCTGCCCAGACTGATAAATGTTTCTAAGGTGACAATATTTAAGACCTACAGTATACAGGTACAGAGCAATATATCAAGATTTTAATTCACCACTGAGTTTAATTCACCAGCCTGTGAGTCATTAGGCAAGCTGCACAGTCCAAAGCATCCAAAAAATGACTTATGGTGCACATTTATCATACAAATATTTGCTTGCTAAAAAGGAAGGCAATAGTCTGAGTATCCATATCTCCTACTCCATCACTACACACTTGTAAGTGTTTTTAGATGTTCATACAACGATCTGGGCAAGAATGGCATACAATCCTAAGGACACCATTGTCACATTTGCTAAAATGAACTACAATATTACTAAAACATCCTCTACATGGAGGTGCTTTCTGAAAAGTGTTGCAAACATAAGTGTCCAAAACCGTACTACCAGACTATTTTCCAGGGCCAGTTATAGAGAACATATACTTCTCTTCAACAACGTAACTGGTTACAACATCACTGGTTACCAGTCTCTTTCTTGGCCCAGATTAAAGTGCTGGTTATTACCTATAAATTCCTATACCATCTGGGAGCAGGCTATTTGAAAGGTTCTTTTCTCCCATACAAGCCAACCCGAGTTTTGAGATCTCCTGCAGAAGTCCTTGTCATTGACTCATCATCTTCAAAGGCCCATTTGGTGGGGACTTGAGAGAAGACCTCCTCTGTGGCTGTTCATAGACTCTGGAACTTTCAGTCAAGAGAGGCTACAATTGCCCACAACGCCACTAGGCAAAGACTGTATTGAAGCAGGCCTTTGGCAACTGACAAGAGGGTTTTAGCTAATATGAGGCTTATTTTTTTAGGTGAAGCATGATTAGTATTTTATTAAAATGTTTTAACATGTTTTAATTTCAACTATTTTTTAAATATACTATAATTAATTTAATTCTGTTTCCGTATTTGTAATGTACTGTACTTTATAATCCTATTGTTTCTAATTATAATGTGAGACACCGTAAATCAGGGATTCTCAACCTCCGGCCCCATTTCATGTGGGAACCCCCACCACCACCACCACACCAGGAAGTGCCATGTGGTGGAGGAAGGGCAAAATGGCCATCCTGCCCCCCAAGCTGTCTGAGGGTGTGTGACCCTGTCCCTGCCTTTAAAAGGTTGAGAACTCCTGCTGTAAATTCTAGTTTTGAGTGGAAGACAGTATATAAATAAAGTAAAAATATAAATGTTGCTTTTACAATTCCATTGTTTTAAAAGTCCATGATATTGTTTTAGTTGCTTTTTGTAGAGTCAATAATATTGCCCCAAACGAAAGAAAAATATATACCAAGTTGATAACAATTTGGAAGTCATGTTTATGTGGATAATATTTAGCCCCTTGCAGTGGACTGTGATTTGCTGCCAAAGACTGATACCAGGTGGCAATATTAAGTGGGGAAAAGCCCCCATAGCACAAATTATTTGAGTTTACAAGAAAAGCAGCATGACACTGCAGATAGCTGTGTAGTAAAATCAAATTGTATGTGCTTATGGTTCATGATTGTTGCAACGGGTCATTAACTGTGACTTAACTCTGTATGGAAGGGGACTCCCAAAGGGAAACTGTTAGGACAGCTGATTTGCTTTGCTTCTGTGAGCATGAGTACCTCTTTGTCTATATACTATTCAGTGTCATATGCCAGGATATCTATAGCTATCTAACAGGGATTAATAAACCTAAAAAAGACCCCATGTTCTTCAAAAGCAAGCAACTCAAATTAAGCCACTTACTGTTTTCAAGGGCATATGTACTGAAAACACTGTGGTATAAGTATGCTAAACACTTATTGGAATTTTTGAACCATAGCACAGAATTTTGGGATTTTATCTTAGTTTCACATGTCTGCTGATTGGATGCCTGTTTTGAGCAGGGCCATGCCTCACCATTATGAGTAAAGTACAGTAATGAGATATCCTAAAGGAGAGAGAGAGATTCTGCAAATAAGAGATTGTTATACGAGATGACACACACACACAAACAAATTTGGTTTTAAATTTCTGCATTGTTTCTTTAAAATATGCAATCAAAAAGCTTATTAGATGCAAAGCCAGAGTTAAAATTTTTGACAGTCAAAATGGATATAAACATTTCAGTAATATTGCTCCTGTATGACACATTTTTGCAAGTCACAGCAAAGGCAAGTATGCCTTATAAATGGCACAGTCTTTATCAGCAGGCAAGGTTGGAAGAAAAATACAAAAATCTTTAGGAAAAAAAAGCTTATTGGTGACTTGCATTATTGAATGTATATATTTTTAAAATTGTAACAGGCAATGCTTTTTAACATAGTCAAATCGGTCAGATGGATCTAATCATGATGAAGTACATACATGTATTAAAAACTATAACAGAAATACAGTAAAACCTCATATAACGCTAAAACCTGGTTCCACAAGTCTTCGTGTTATATGATTTTTCGTGTTATCTGATCCTCTATGGGATCCATAGAGATACATTGTAACCACACAGGCTTTCGCGGTTGTTATCTGAAGCATCCCATAGGATCTTAATGTTATCTGATGCAATTCTTCCCCCCAGATTCCTTGATGTTATGCGATTTTCGTGTTATTCGATACTAATGTTATATGAGGTATTACTGTACAGATATCTAAAGCTTTACCCAAATGTATTGAGATGTGATATAAGAAGCCTTCAAACCTTGTCTTTCGAGCATCTGAAACAAAGAGCCTCAACATAGCTAAATTCTTCATGATGTAGGACTCACTGAGCTCTTGTATTACAAAGACTATAAATAGAGCCAATATTTTAGAAAAATCCCTTTATTCTTCAGGCAACAAATGCAAACACATGTCCTCTTTGAGTGGAAACCTTACTTAATCCAGAGATTGAAAACCCTCTTGATGCAATTAAAATAGATCTTATTTCCTTAAATGCACAGCCAGTTACAAGGACAGTACAGTTCATTTCACTTTTTAAAAATGTAAGTAGATGACAAATATGTTTGCTTTTAAAATATTTATATATAATTTTTAAAGACACAAAACAATTTACAAATAATAACCAAAATCCTGTTGATGTAACTATCCCAGTGAAAGCTTCAATTCTTCCTACTTCTGTCTCAAGGCTTACACAGCCCCCATGTAATCTTTTTCACCATAAGCAAGCCATGGGAACTGAGAGACAGGAGTAGGAAGCAGCCAAAAATCATTGTGATTGGTAATGTTGTGCCAGCAGCAATGATTTCCCATAATAAAAAAAAAGTCCTGCTCACTTCTTGCATTTTTCACAGCTTCCTAAATGAGGAAAAGGATTGCATAGGAGCAATGGGAACTTCAAGATGGAAGCAGATTTTAATAATGAAAGACTTCCTTCTCTTGTTCTAAGGCTCACACAGCTACTCTACAATGAAAGAGATTACATGGGAGTTGTGCAAGCACCAGGGCAGAGGTAGACAGTATTTAACACTACTCTGGGCCACCAGTTACAACAGTCCCAACAAACTAACTCAAGCCCCTAATAAACAACAAACCACCCCTTAAACTACATCATCATAATAAAAGAAAATAAATTAACAATAAAATAACTGTAAGATGGTAATATGCACTGACAGCTAAAAATGGATCAAAGTTCATATTAGACTCATATTACCTAGCTCTACCTGTGGGAATAATGTTTTTAAAGGACAATTTAAGAATCTCCATTTTAATTGTCTTCTTAAAAGCCTGACAACTCTCCAGATCTAATTAATTTCACAGTAAAGGAACCACCACTGAGAAAGAATGTTTCCATATTGTAGTTCTTTCCATCTTTCCTGTGGTGGTGATCCACAATGTCATTGGCTGAGAAGATTGGATAGGATGAGTATATATTCTTAGGGAGAGGTAGTCCAAAAGCTAGTGAGATTCTAAACCATTCAAAACCTTGAACTTGGCACAGTAAGCAACAGGTAACTAGTGTGGATAACTGCCAGAACTGGGGAGAGAAGATCAGATTTATTAACCCCTGTGTTTAATCTGGCTACCACATTCCATACTTGTTGAAACTTCTAAACCAATCACTGCCACCCGAATTGGATGTGGACTCATTTATGGCCATCGTAAACACATTTATGACAGCCATGGACTCATTTAAACAGCCATAAATGAGTCTGCAGCTGATCCTGGTGGTGGCTGGCCCACTAGTCTGGCCCACCAATTGTTTGAGGGAATGTGACCCGGCCCTCAACTTGAAAAGGTTGAGAACCCCTGCTTTAGTAATTAATTTTTGAAATTACTAGCGCATGCACTAGTGTTGTGAGGGATTCCCTGTGCAGAAATGGGCACAGCTGGGCATTCCATCTAAGCTTCTAGTTGTCAGATCTAACCATGGCTGATATTTGATATTCCAATAAAAGAGCTGGTTCTAAAAACAAACAAATTTCCTAAACTACAAATTGTTCCCCTAGTTGAAGTATAATTTTCCCCAAACCTGAGGAGATTCCCATTCAGCCAAACAGCCTCTCCATAAGAAGCATCTTCATTTTGTCTGAATTTAGCTTCAGTTTGTTGGCCTTTATCTACTTCTTCACTAGGGCCCATCAATGCTCCAGGATCTCAACAATATTCACCACAGAAGAGGAAAAGAAGAGACAAAGCTCTATTTATCAGCATACTGATGACAGCACACTCCAGATTTCCAGATCACCTCCCATAATAGCTTTAAACAGATGTTAAAAAAACATTGATGAGATGATTGAGCCCTGGAGGACCCATTTCTAAAGCATCTCTAAAGCATCAATTTCTAAAGCATCAAGCTTAACTTGACAGCATGTCCAGGAGGATACTGTGGTAGACAGTATCAAAGGCCACTGAGAGATCCAGGAGAACCAAGTCATTGTGCTGGTTGATCAATGCTGTCTCTATACCATAGCAATAGGAGGACCAAGATTTCCCATGCTACTTAGGATTGACAAGAGAATGGCATGTAGCTTGAAATGTCTTCCAAAATTCCTCTGAAAATGCTCTAGATGTCTCTTAAAATGTAGCTTCTGAAAGTAAGTTGAAAATATTTCTTATCAACTGATTTTGGTAGGCCTCATCACCAGATAGTAATGACTAGTAGCTACTGATAAGATTGAAGGTACAATCAAATGATGAGAAAATATTGTGTCTTGATCACACTAGAAAGGGTTGCCTCACTGGGAGTGGCCTCCTTTGAAATAACCCTTCCATGCATATAGGAATAGCTCCAGTCTCACTCCTAAAAATAATAATGATGTTACTGAACCAAAAATGGTTCCCACGGGGTGAGGTATCATCAATATACAGATGATACCCAGCTGTATATCTTGGCCTGTGGAGACCCAAGTGATTCAGTGGAAGTCCTATCCAGGTGCCTGGAGGCTGTTAGAGTCTGGATGGGGGTCAACGGGCTACAACTGAATCCTGGCAAGACTGAGTGGCTGTGCATCAGGGGTTCTGTGTTATCCCAGGAGCTACCATCTTTGTTCCAGATGGGGTAGTTTTGCCCCAAACAGACCCAGTGCGTAACTTGGGGGTCCTCCTGGACTTGTGACTCCTGCTCAAAGAGCAGGTGGCAGTCATGACCAAGAGGTATTTTGCACAACTTCACGTTATTTGCTAGTTATGCCAGCTCCTGTATCAAGACACCTTGCTCATGATCACACACACTCTGGTCACCTTCAGACTTGATTCCTGTAACACGCTCTCTACATGGGGCTGCCCTTGATGACCATTCGGAGGCTTCAACTGGCCCAGAATGCAGCTGCCCGGGTGGTGATGGGGTGTGGGCAGTATGCATCTGCCTCACCGCTGCTCCGGGAGCTGCATTGGTTGCTAGTATGTCTCCAGGTGCAATTCAAGGTGCTGGTAATTACCTTTAAAGCCCTACATGGTAGCGTGCCAGGATACTTAAGAGACCGTGTCACCCTAAGAACATCTGTTCATCCCACCAGAGCAGACCAGAGAGGCTCTGTAGTTGTTCCATCAGCCAGAGAGGCACATCTCTCTGGCACCAGAAGGAGGGCCTTCTCTGTATCTGCTCCAGCCCTATGGAACCTCCTGCCAATGGAGCTACATCTCCAGACGGAGTTGCTGCCCTTTAGGAAGAATCTAAAAACATGGTTGGCAGGACAGGTATGGGGTATGGGTTACACAATCACTCCAGCTCACTGGCTGGTTTAAGCCCCCTCTCTCCCTCAACTTTTTAATCAGCAAGATGTAATAACTTGATTTTTTAAAGATTTTAACTTTTAATCCTTTATAGTCTTAAACTTGAGGTTTTTAGGGAGTGTTTTTATGTCTGTTGTTTTTTTATAATGTGTAAACCGCCCTGAGTAACCTTGGTGAGGATGATGGTGGATACAAATGAATAAATAATAAATAAATATTAATATTTATTTGTTTATTTATTTATTTATTTACATTTCTATACCGCCCTTCTCGCCGGGGCTACCCAGGGCGGTGTACAACATTATAAAAGCATAATAAAACCCAACCCAAACCCATTGTTAAAAAACTTCAAAATTACAGTTATAAAATTTAAAAAGTTTTTAAAATTTATAAACATCCACAGGTCCCAATAATCATTTAAAAGTTAAAAACTCAAAGACACAAGATTAAAAAGATTAAAAGACCAGGGGGGAGAGGGAGCTCAAACAAGTCAGTGAGCTGGGGTCATGGTACCGCCAGGACCCCATACCTGTCCCACCAGCCATGTTTTTAAGTTCTTCCTAAAAGACAGCAAATCCATCTGAAGATGTAGCTCAGTTGGTAGGAGGTTCCCTAGGGCCAGAGCAGACACAGAGAAGGCCCTCCTTCTAGTGCCAGAGAGATGTGCCTCCCTGGCCGATGGAACAATTAGAGAGCCTCTCCAGTCTGCTCTGGTGGGACGGACATATGTTCTTGGGGTGATGCGGTCTCTTACATATCCTGGCCCACTACCATATAGGGCTTTAAAGGTGATAACCAGCACCTTGAATTGTACCCGGAGGCAAACCGGCAACCAGTGCAGCTCCCGAAGCAGAGGCGAGGCATGTGCATAGCGCCCACACCCCATCACCACCCGAGCAGCCGCATGCTGGACCAGTTGAAGCCTCCGGATGGTCATCAAGGGCAGCCCCATGTAGAGCGCATTACAATAATCTAGTCTGGAGGTGACCAGAGTGTGTGTGATCATGAGCAAGGAGTCCCGATCTAGGAGCAGGCGTAACTGGCATATTACACAAAGTTGTGCAAAAGCCGTCCTGGCCACGACTGCCACCTGCTCTTCGAGCAGTAGTTGTGAGTCCAAGAGGACCCCCAGATTACGCACTGGGTCTGTTTGGGGTAAAACTGTCCCATCCAGAACCAAAGATGGTAGCTCCCGCGATGGCCCAGGACTCACAGCCACTCAGTCTTGCCAGGGTTCAGCTGAAGCCCATTGTCCCCCATCCAGACCCTCACAGCCTCCAGGCACCTGGAAAGGACTTCCACTGATCGCTTGGATCACCACAGGCTGAGATGTATAGCTGGGTATCATCCGCATATTGATGATACCTCACCCTGTGGGAACAGATGATCTCACCCAGTGGTTTCATGTAGATGTTAAATAGGAGGGGCGAGAGTACCGAGCCCTGAGGCACCCCATATTGGAGCAGCCTAGGGCTGGATACCTCGTCCTCCAGCCACACCGACTGGGTCCGGCCCCTCAGAAATGAGGAGAACCAGGACCACACAGTGCCCTGAATCCCCAATTCTCAGAGCCTTTCCAGAAGGATACCGTGATCGACGGTATCGAAAGCTGCTAAGAGGTCAATAAGAGCCAGGACAGATGGATGCCCTCTGTCCCGCTCTCGTCAGAGATGATCCACCAGTATGACCAATGCAGTTTTGGTGCCATATGCGGGCCTGAATCCTGACTGAAAAGGGTCCAGATAATCCACTTCATCCAAGACTCCAAGCTGCCGTGCCACTGCCTTCTCCAAAACCTTGCCCAAAAAAGGCAGGTTGGACACCGGCCGATAGTTTGCAAGCACCGTGGGGTCGAGCGATGTTTTTTTCAGAAGGGGGCGTACCAAAGCATGTTTTAAGGTAGCTGGAAAGACCCCCTCCCACAATGAAGAATTTATGATTGCTTCGCCCCAACCGCCTGTTACTGCCTTCAATGTTTTGACTAGCCAGGCGGGACATGGGTCCAGTGCACAAGCAGTAGCACAAACAGATCCAAGGAGCTTGTCCACTTCATCAGGGACAACTGGATCAAACCGATCCCAGATAACATGGCTAGACTGCACTCCAGACAACCCCAGCTCTACCTACTCCATGCTAGGGTTAAACTTAGAGCGAATCTGAGTGATTTTCTCCATCAGATAATCAGCAAAATCCTCAGCAGATCCCTGCCAGCCAGGGCCTGACCCCCCTCTAACGAGGAGGGATCTGGTAACCCGGAACAGGGTCGCTGGCCGATTATCCGCAGAGGAAATAAGGGTGGTGAAATATTGACGTTTCACCACCCCTATCGCCACAAGGTAGGCTTTAATAGTGGCTCTAACCAGTGTTCGATCAGACTCACTCCGCGTCTTCACCCAGCGGCACTCTAGACGTCTCTTTGCCTGCTTGAGCTCCCTTAGTTCTTCAGTAAACCAGGGGGAGGATCGATGCCCGCGAGCGCGGAGAGGCCGTAGTGGTGCGATCACATCCAAGGCCGCAGTCAACCTCTCGTTCCAGAGGCCTACAAGAGCCTCAGGTGAATTGCATTGCTGGTCCAGAGGAAAACACCCCAGTTCCTTCTGGAATCCTTCCGGATCCATTAGTCGCCGGGGGCGGGCCCATTTAACTGGCCCTACCTCCCTGCGGTGAAGCCTCGCCACCAGAAAGTTCAGGGTCACCAGATAATACAGGATTATCTTGAGCATGACCTTGCTAGCATGTGAGATGAGTGCAATTGTTCGATAATTTGAGCATTCTTTGGTGTTGCCTTTTTTTGGGATTGGAATGTATACTGATCTTTTCCAATCCTGTGGTCATTGTTGTGTTTTCCAAATCTGCTCACATATAGAATACAATACTTTAATTCTATCATCTTTTAGGGCTTTGAATAATTCAACTGGGATACCAAATCTCCACTAGCTTTGTTTTTGGCAATGCTTTTTAGGGCCCTCCTGACTTCCTCAATTTTTTTTTCAAAGATCTCTAGTCCTTCCCCTTCTGTTGTTTTCTTCTGTTACTTTGCACTGTTCATTTAAGAAGGTTTCCTTATCTCTCCTTGCTTTTCTTTGAAAATCTGTATTTAATTGATTGAATACAAAGGCGAAAGCCTTTGCGTTCCTTCTTTCCTCTGCTATTTTAAGAGCCTCATCAGACAGCCACTTTGCTTTCTTAGTGTATTTAAAAGTAGTGGACCATTCTCATCTTTTGGGGGTTCTCTGGGGCCATGAAGCTTGCCAAATGCTAAACTGATGGGCTAATTGCCAAGGAAACACAGTGTGATGTGATCAACCTTGAGTTCTACAACCAGATGCTCCAACTATCCAGCCAATTACTTTCTGTAAACCAATCATTCATTTATATACCTCTATCATACTTTTCCAAATTAAGGAACCCTTAAACACACCCATTTTCATGATGGAAACAGTCCATTTGTTTGATCACTTTGTTTGCTCCTTTCTGCCTCCTTTTTAACACTCTACATGCTATTCCACCTTTCTGAGGTGTGTGGTGATTAGAACGGTAGGATAATTCTTCCATAGCCCCCAGCCCACTCTGCGTCTATAAAAAGGAACATTTCCAAACTCTGAGTTTTAGTTCCTGGCTCCATAAATTTGTGTGTGTGTGTTTTTTTTAACACGGCCATTTTTATTTTCAACCCCTTTCCTGATGATCCTCAACATGGATTTTGTCTTTTTCACAGCAGTCTCATGCTGGGTTGGAAGGAGATTCTTTGATCTGTAGCACAAATGGTCAGCATTCCAGATTGGTGACAGATGCAGTGCAATGCCAGCAGAAAGAGCAGGGCGTCCTCTTCTAGCATCTGAATGGATGGCATTGTACAAAGCATATTTCTATAACCCTCCTCACCCCTTTCTGGAAGCATTTCTTAAAGGCATGTCTGATACATCTCTCTTGCCACAATTGCATCATGGTTTTGGGAGGGCATTTACTGGCTTTCTATAAACCTCTAAATGTAATTGTATCTTATTTCTTTATGCCAAATATCAGCTAATAGCAGCTGGCTGCAAAGCTGTTTAATCTCTCAGAGGACTTTGACTAAAATCTATGGCTGACAATCTTACAAGCAAAACTAGGCAAAAACTGCCTTTAGATACAGGGTCTCGAGTTGCCCCACTGAGCTGGTTCAGTTTTGCACTTCAGAATAGCCTCCTTAACAGAACTTGGAAGCCATAAGTTATAAGGAAAGTAGGTACTTGTGGCTCATTACATTCCAAAATGAATATGCAGCTAAGCTAAATTATAGAAATACAAAATGCCTGAAATCCTGTTGTGTAGTTAAACAAATGAGATGATGTAAATTAAGAAACTCTATTGGTATTATCATTTCAATTCTGAGTTTGCATGACTCTACATGCAGCAGTTAATGTCTATGGAGATTTTTTGAACTCATAACAATTTATCTTCAAGAGGTATGCCATTTGTCAGCCAATGGCTAGTTAAGCAGTGGGAGGTTTTGTAATAATGAGGAGGTTTTGCAATAATTTCAAGTTACTATTAAAAGTTACACTTTGCATACTTGAGTGGCTCAAGTGGTTAAGATGCTGACTGGAAGGCGGGAGGTCAGCAGTTTGAGACCTGAATACTGCAGGATGGAATGAGCTCCTTTCTCTGTCCAAGCTCCTGCCAACCTAGCAGTTTGAAAGCAAAAATTGCAAGTAGATAAATAGATAAATAGGGACCACTTCGGTCAGAAGGTAAACAGTGTTCCGTGCGCTCCAGTATCTAATCATGCCTTGCACATGACCACAGAAATGTCTGTAGAAGCAGACAGCGCTGGCTCTTTGGCTATGAAACAGAGATTAGCACTGAACCAAAGAGTTGGATATGACTGGCTTTTGAACATGGGTGACCTTTACCTTTACTGGGATTTTGGGAGGATTTCAAGTTGTATGCCCTTCTCCTATCAATCCTAAATGGCAAGGGAAGAATTATGTTGTTTCATATTTTGTATTTTTGCATTTACTGAGTGCAGTATGAGAATCAGTTATTTGAGTGAAACAGAAAGCATCCCCCTGCATTTTTCTGTGGGCACTGGTAAGAATAGTGAGATGTGCTGATAAGGTGCTATAAAAGTGCTATTCACACTTTTGTGAATTGAGCAAGCAATTTCTATTAATCTGGCTGCTGTGGAGTAATTAGAAATGTAAACAAATGTTAAAACCACTGCCTGAACAGACAGAAAGAGCCTCCTAGAAGATTGTGGTACTGTATTTTTGAACCACAATTGGGCAACTGTTATAATTCAGGTTTGTGGGGATTTTTCCTTTTTCACTGTAAATTGCAGGTACTGTACTTTCATTTATTCATACAGACTACATCTCAGTGAACATTTATTTAACTTTTAGTAAAACCAAAATATTCTTGTATTTGTAAAACTGAATTTTAGTGACTCAGGATGTTTCATTAATATGCATTTGAGACAAACTCTGGAAATTCTGGAAATGTAGAAATAAACCAGGATCAAGTGTAATAAACACGACAAAGTCATGGTAAGCATAGCAATAGACGATGTCTATGTTTTATCATAAACTCACTCTTCCTCAGAGGCAAATATATCATCGTGTGCAAGAAATATTGCCTGACCTTCTTCTTAGGGTTATATGTGCTACATGTGGTGAAGTTGGGCTCACTTACTATTGAGAGAGAGAGAGAGAAAGAAAGAGAGAGAGAGAGAACTTAAACGTGAACTTTAAGAGGGTGTCTTGTCTCCTCCTTTCTCCCAGATCCAAATAGAAAAATAAATATTTTTCATGGCTAGATTACATATTTTCGCGTGCCCCCCTGAGTCTCCAGATTCCTTGTTTGAACACCATTAATCCACATTTTCATGGTTCATTCACAAGGTCTATCAGCATTAACTCTAGCAGATGGATAAATATATGAATTCACATGGCTGTGTATCTATTTCGAGCCAGCAGCTTTCAGTGGCATCCATTTGAAAGTTCAGCTATTAACTCTTTATGCTGAGTTTCCAAACATAAATACTGTACTTCATTCAAGTATTGCTAGTTCATGTCATTGAGGTAACCCATATCTGAAATGTTATCATATTCAGTCCAGGAACAGTTCATTCTTTGACGTTCAGTCAAGTGCTTGAATATGTTGTTTTTAGGTCACCCTTGTTCTAAAGCCAGTTGTATCTGACTCAAGGTTTCAGTGCTCATCTCTGTTTACAGCCGAGTTACTGTCTACATCTCCAGACATTTCCGTGGACATGTGGCAGGCATGCCTAGTTACCGGAGTGCATGGAGCACTGTTTAACAGAAGGGAAAACAGCACTAAAAGTCATGTAAGCACCTGTCATTTTAATCGTCTCATTCATACACAGTTACTATATGTTTATTTAATATTATTAATACTAAATATTAAATATTAATATGTGTTAATATTATTAACACATACACAATTCTTGCAGAAATATACTGCATAACATCTGGATCTGTCTGTATCTTTCTTTTATTTCTAGATCTTTAGCCTCCAAAATCACCTCCTCTTCTTTGTCTGTACATCATCTCCATTTATAGTTGCCAGACTCCAGCCTATTATGATACTGTACTGGATTTTCAAAGGATCAATTGCTACTTTCTCTGATAAGTAGATTTTATGCATTCATTTAGGTTGATCTCTTCTTTTTGACTTGTAAGAACAATTTCTACATCAGTAAAATTAACAAGCACTACCTTTCCTCAACTCTTTCTTTGTCAGAAATTACTCTGGATTGAAAATATTTTTGATGGAGAAACTCTGCTCAGGGGACACCCTAATGAGGCTCCTTTTATGCCCACAACATCCATCATGCAGCACTCGGGTATTGAACCCTGACCCTCCAGTCTCCAAGTGCAGCATCACTTGGAGCCACCACTAAGTGGCTTCATAACCACTAAGCCACCACAGTGCTACTAATGACAAGGGGACATCAAGAAGACAGTCTCACATATAAGGCGCATATCAGGGAATAAACAACACAAAACAAAAACGCTGTAGCACTTTGAAGACTAACTGTTATATTTTAATGTTAGCTTTCATGGATCAAGTGCACTTTGTCAGACAAGGGAGTGAGACTTTATGGCTTCAGGTAAGAGGTGCAGAAAAGCCCATGGACAGCATCAGAAGGCTAAAAGATATGACACTGGGAGATGAACCCCACAGTGTCCAATATGTTACTGGGGAAGAGCAGAAGTCAAGTACATGTAGCCCCAGAAAGAGTGAAGTGGCTGGGCATAAGCTGAAAGGATGCTTAGCGAAAGGATGCTTAGCTGTGGATGTGTCTGATGGTGAAAGGAAAGTCTGATGATGTAAAGAACAATATTTATTTATTTATTTATTTAAACTTCTATACCGCCCTCCTCGCTGAAGGCGACCCAGGGTGGTTTAACACATCCTAAAACACATTAAAAGGCTAAAATTCTAAAAGTTCTCAAAAACCCACAGTAAAAACTAATTAAAACTACGACTAAAACGTTATATGATTTAAAACTTAAGAACTTAAGGGAGCAAGGGAGGAGGTCAAACCAGCCAGCAAGCTGAGGTCGTTGTACCTCCAGTACCTCAGACCTGACCTGCCAGCCAGGTTTTTACACCCTTCCGGAAGGGCAGCAGCTCTGCCTGGAGGCGCAGCTCAGTTGGCAGGAGGTTCCACAGGGCCGGAGGCGACACAGAGAAGGCCCTCCTTCAAGTGCTAGAGAGATGAGCCTCTCTAGCTGATGGTACAACCAGAGAGCCTCTTCGGTCCGCTCTAGTGGGACGGGCAGATGTCCTTGGGACGATGTGGTCTCTTAAGTATCCTGGCCCACTACCATATAGAGCTTTAAAGGTAATAACCAGCACCTTGAATTGCACCCAGAGGCACACTGGCAGCCAGTGCAGCTCCTGAAGCAATGGTGAAGCATGAGCATAATCCATGATCCAACGTAGGTTGGCAATATTGCATAGGAACCTGGAATGTAAGACCTATGAATCAAAGTAAGCTTTTGTTGCTGTTGCTGTTGCTGTTGCTGTTGCTGTTGCTGTTGCTGTTGCTGTTGCTGTTGCTGTCCAGTTGCAGTCGATTCTGACCCTTTGCGACCCAATGGACCATTGTCCACCAGGCACCTCTGTCCTCCACCATCCTCCTCAAAGCACCCAGCTGTGTACCCATTGCATCTACAATACCATCTAGCCATCTTGTTTTTGGCCAGCCCTTGCTTCTTTTGCCCTCCACCTTTCCCAGCATCAAGGCTTTGGCAGGACAAGCATGGGGATCCAAGAATGGGGGATCCCATGTAGGGTGGCTGATCTAAGGGACAGCCACCCTTTCGGTGCTATCTCCCTGTGTTGTTGTTTTAATTTTCTCATGAATTTTTAAAGTTTAAAGTTTTAAATATTAAGTTTTTAAGAAGAATTAGGATTATCATAGGCTTAACCTATGATTTTAATCTGTAAGCCGCCCACAGTCGGGTTTACCCGATTGGGGTGGGATAGCAAATATGAGCAAATAAATAAAATAATAATAATAAGGCTTTTTCCAGTGAATCCTCTCTTCTCATTTGATGTCCAAAGTACTTTAGCTTCATCTTTACTATTTGACCTTCTAAGGAGCAGCTGTCACAACCATACATCACCATTGCTTTGACTATGTGAATTTTTGTTTGCAAGGTGATGTCTCTACTTTTCACTATGTTGATGTTTATCCCAGCAATTTTGATCCCAATATGTGATTCGTCCAGTCCTGCATTGTGCATTATGTGCTCTGTATATAAGTTGAATAAGCAGGGTGACAAAATGCAGCCTTGTCTTACTCCTTTTCCTATTTCAAACCACTCTGTCATTCCGTGTTCTGTCCTAACTGTTGCTTCTTGGTTTGTGTACAGATTTCTCATGAGGCATATAAGATGTTCTGTATTACCATCTCTTTAATTATTTGCCACATTTTGTTGTGTCCACACAGTCAAAGGCCTTGATGTAGTCAATGAAACAGAAGTAGACTTGTTTCTGATATTCTTTTGTTTTCTCCATGATCCAACGTATGTTGCCAATATGGTTTCTAGTTGGTAAGCTGGACGTGGTCACATATGAAATGGCAAGACTGAACATCGACATCATGGGAATCAGTTATTTAAAATGAACGGAGATGGGTCAATGAACGGAGATGGATCATGATGTTTACTATTGTAGGCAAGAAACCCTCAGAAAAAAATTCCTATTTCTTAAGGAGTCACAGTCTTCCAGCTGGCTCACTTCCACTGAGCAAAAAATTAAATCCCTAGGCCTAACATTGGAACCAATGGTATTATCCGCTGTCTCAGAGTTCTTTAGATTAATTAAGCAAATACTATTAGATATTGACTACCAGACCCTTTGCGGTGCAGCCAACAAAACTTGCTCCCCCCTGAGGTTGGGGATCCTTCCACAGCAAGCCCATATTGCTCTCTACTTGTGGAACCTGATTTTTCCTCAACAGTACAGGGCCTTTTCTCTGGCAAAGTTTAACATTTTGCCCTCTGTGCTCCTATTTGGGAGAGTTAATAAAATCCCATATGGTGTCAGTTTGTGTCTTTGTGGGGCCAAATGAGCTGAATCAGTTATCCATGTTCTTTTCTACTGCCCTTTTCACAAGGAAATCCACCTCAATTACCTAGACCACATCTTAATCAAATTTAGTAGACTTTCATACTCCTCCAGATAGTTGCTGCTCTTGAACAATGGCTCCACCAATTACTGGGACCGAGTGGCTGCCTTCCTGTTGTGTGCCATCCAGCTCCGATTATTCAGCAGGATGATTCTTGGTTTCCAATGTATTAATTGTACCACTCCTCACTGTCTTAATCATTCTGATATCACTGATACTTGTAGTGATGTTGTAATGCCAATAAAGATTTTTGAATTTGATTTGACAGAATGATGTCAGTCTAAATCCAAGGCGAACTATTCAACATCACAGCAATCCAAGTCTATGCCCCAACCACTGAAGCAGAAGGGGCCAAAGTCAACTGGTTCTATGAGGACCTACAATACCTTCTAGTTGCTTGTGGAAAACACCCTCTTCCAAAAATCTATGAGGTGACTATACATGGACATCACCAGATGGCCAACACCAAAATCAGATTGATTATGCACTTTGTAGCCAAAGATGGAGAACCTCGCCTATACAGTCAACAAAAATGAGACTTGGAGCTGACTGGCTCAGATCATGAGCTATTGATTGCAAAATTCTGGCTTAAAATGAAGAAAGTACAGTCAAACCTTGCATAAAGAGCATCTTGCTTAAAGAGCAGAATTTTCTCAGAATGTTCAGTTCGCTTAACAAATAAAACCAACTTAAAACTCACTTAACTAATAAATTGGGGTTCGCAATCCCCCCCACCAGAAGTAATAATTGGTCACTTACAATGGTGTTACACTTAAAGAGCAAACTCACTTAAAGATCAATCCTGTGGAACACATTATGCTCTTTAAGCGAGGTACAAAAGTATTAGAAACCATTAGGCTATTCATGTATTACCTAGATCACATCCCTTATGAATATACAGTAGAGGTAAAGAGTATATTTAAGGGTACTTGACAGAGTACCTGAAGAACTATGGATGGAGGTTCTTAACATTGTTTAGGAGGCAGCAATTAGAACCATCCTGAAGTTTAAGAAATGCAAGAAAGTGAAGTAGCTGTCTGAAAAGGCTTTACAAAAAGTTGAGGATAGAAAGAAAGCAAAAAAACAAATGTGAAGGAGAAAGTTTCACCCAACTGAATGCAGATTTCTAAAGAAAAGCAAGGAGAGATTAGGAGGCCTTCTTAAATGAACAAAGTAATACAGGAAAAGAAAGGGAAGGACTAGATATCTCTTCAAGAAAATTGGCAAAATCAAGGGAATGCTTAGAGCATAAATGGCCATGATAAAGGACAAAAATGGTAGAGACCTAACAGAAACAGAAGATATTGGGGAAAGGTGGCAAGAGCACCCAGAAGAACTATACAAGAAGATCCTTGATGTCACAATGGTATGATTGCTGACCTTGAGCCAGACATCCTGGAATGTGAAATCAAATGGACCATAGAAAATATTGTTAACAACAAAACCAGTGGAGATGATGGTATCCCAGTTGAACTATTTAAAGCCCCAAAAGATGAAGTCATTAAAGTGCTGCGTTCATTATGCCAGCAAATATGGAAAACACAGCTGTGGCTACAGGATTGGAAAAGGGCACTTTATATTCCGATGCCAAAGAATGTTCAAACTATTGTACAACTGACATGCTAGCAAGGTCATGCTTAAGATCTTACAAGTTAGGCTTCAGCAGTATGTGGATCGAGAACTTACAGAAGTACAAGCTGGGTTTTAAAGAGGCAGGGGAAGTAGAAACCAAATTGCTAACATTTTGCTGAATTAAGGAGAAAGCAAGGGAGTACCAGAAAAAAATCTGCTTCTGCTTCATTGACTACACTAAAGCCTTTGATTGGATTAATCACAACAGACTGTGGCAAATCCTTAAAGCGATGGGAGTACCAGACCACTTCACTTGTCTTCTAAGAAACCTGTATGTAAGTAAAGAAGCAAAAGTTAGGACCGAATATGGAACAACTGATTGGTTTAGAATAGGAAAAGGAGTATGACAAAGCTGTATATTGTTTATTTAACTTGTATGCAGAGTACAACAAGCATAATGCAGGGGTGAATAAATCACAAACCGGAGTTAAGATTGCCAGGAAAAATGTCAATAATGTCAGATATGCCGATGACACCACCTTAATGTCAGGGAATAACCATTGCAGATGGTGATTGTAGCCATCAAATCAAAAGACTCTTACTCTTACTCCTTGGGAGGCAAGCTATGGCAAACCAGGGCAGCAGAATAAAAAGTAGAGACATCTCTCGGCAACAAAAGCCCACATAATTAAAGTGATGGTTTTCTCAGTAGTAATGTGTGAGCTGTACCATAAGGAAGGCTGAGGGAAGAAGAACAAATGCTTTCAAACTGTGGTGCTAGAGAACACATTTGTGAGTCCCCTGGACTGCAAGGAGATTAAATCCAACAACCCTAAAGTAAATCAACCCTCACTGCTCCTTGGAAGGGCAAATACTGAAGGTGAAGCTCAAGTACCTTGGTCACCAATGAGACGAGAGGACTCACTGGAGAAAGCACTGATGCTAGGAAACATTGAAGGCAAAAGGAGTAGGGGGCGACAGAGGATGAGATGGTTAGACAGCATCGTTGCTGCAGTTGGTGTAGATCTGGGCAGACTTGGGAGGACAGAGGATGACAGAGGAACCTGGCATACTATGCTCCATAGGGATGCGAAGAGTCAGACTTGATTATGCGACTGGATAACAACAACAATGATAACAACAACAACGATAGGAACAATGACAACAAAGTGGTGCTGGACTAGAATTCCCACCACCCTTTCCTGATAGGCTCCTCCCCATTAACACCATATTGTAAGCAACTACAAGCTGAGAATAGCTATACAGCTGCTGTACTCATTGCAATTGATGTGTGCAAATGGTGAAGTTTTTGTTTTCAGTTTGGTTTGTTTGCTGGAAAAATTAGCATTATTCACAAATGTTCTCAGATGTGGAATGAAGGCAAAATTGTGATGTTCAAAGTTCTAATGTGGGGGAGACAGAAACTGGCAGGTTTCCCTATCTTTTCACATTCCAGATAAGCTGGTTCAGCTCCTGGCTGCAGAGGCAGGGATTGGAGGTTTGACTCTTCACACCATCTCCCAGGATAGAAGCCAGTTGAGATCACCCAAGGCACGTGTGGCTGATGCGATTATGTGCCCTTCCACCTGCATGATCTTGGACAATCTGCACAATCACTGAGTGGTGCCTGAAAGAGGAATTGTTAAACAACTTCAGAGTGTTTTATGTGCCTCAAAAACCCTTGAGGGTTGGCATAGGTTGGAATTGGATTGACAGTCCATCATCATCATCATCATCATCATCATCATCATCTACTATCCTGGAGGTAGGTTTGGTCAAAGTGACATTAGAGATTCAGTTTCTGAAAGTCAATACCTGAATCACTGTACGTGGAAGACAGAAGTCATTTGAGCACAGGTCTGTGTAAAGTGGCTGTTTAATTGATAGAGAGGTGGTATAGGTCTTTCATAAACTCCCTTACTCTATTTACTTTAATTCAGTCCTGGGTCAGCTAAAAAAGGCAGTCACACTTAATTTTAACCTAGCAATAACTAAATGGGAAAAATGCAAGATCTGAATAACAATGTCCAGATACATTGCATTATAACAACGCCCCCTAGTGCCTCTGAAATGCACATTAATCTGGACCAGGACAATAATTTGCTGCCATCTCCTGTGAGGAACAGCAAATGTGTTTTTTCAAATAATTTTATCCTGTGTGATACCAAGGACAAAACATAACAAAACAAAGCAATAATCTAAAGATGATCCAGAGGAGAAAGAGACAAGCTCACATTTCTCAATGCTATCATGTGAGGCTAGCAGCATCAAAACAGCAGCAATCATGGCATATTCACAGGACATGATCCCTCCAAAAACTCAGCCTGGTCAGTCTGCTGTTTTGTAACTTGATATATGAACAGATTCAGGGGCGTAGCTACCGCCGTATCTGCCGTATCAAGTATACGGGGGGCCCTGGCCATGGGGGCCCCCAACGTGCGTAAGCAAAAATTAATAAAATCTTCCCACTTTTTTTTATTTCACAAATGACAAAAGTCAAAAAAAGCAATTTTTTCCCCGCGTAAAGCATGCGTTCAAAAGTTGGCAACACCCTACATTGGTTATTGCGGGCTGCTGGATTTCCCCGTTTAAGTCATTTACTTCAATGGGGGAATCCCACAATAATCGATGTACATACGCTACGATGATAAACCACGGATGGAGAGCAGTGTTTATTGAAAGATAATTATGATGAATAAATATTTCTTTTAATTCTATGCATTTTTTTTTCTTTTGTGAGAAATCTTTACCCTTCCTAAGGGTCCCCAAACAAATTTTTATACGGGGCCCCACCAAGGCACACTACGCTTCTGAACAGATTCTAATGTTGCAATGTAGACATTGTGTAATGAACACAAGAAATAATCCAAATTCTTCTTTGGAAGCAAGAATTGTCCATGAATTTCTGAGTTCTGATTCTGTCACTCACAATCTGAAGCTTCATTGTTCCACAAAACGTATTTGCGCCTGAGGTTAGTACTGTCAACATTTGGTTCCTTCCTTTCACTCCCTCCTGCTCCTCCACCCCCACGTTAATCTTCTAAATGTATCATTCTGGCCTCCAAAATCTTTCACATCTATTTTGTCTCAGTACCTCTCACAATAATGTGCTGAGTCACTTGTAGTAACCTACAAATCTCTCAGTTGCATGTTTACTCACCTGTTTTACTATGTGCTGGATTTAGAATAAAAATCGCACCATATATTTAGAATATGTCTCACCTAATATTTTCCTAAACACCCCTATGTAGGCTCACCTAGGGCAAACTCTTCTCCTACTCCATGCTTCTGGAACTGTTCCTCAGATGCTGTTTGACTACAATTTCCCTCAGCCATAGCAAGCAAGGCATTTATGAAGCTGTGCCCATGATGGCTGAGGAATTTTAGGTGTTGTTTTTCAGATCTGTAAGTTTTCTAAAGAACTCTGATTTTGGAGGCCTCCCAGAAATATGGGTATCAATATCAGACAGCCCAGACTGTCCAGACATCAATCTCAAACTTAATTAACCACCCAGATCTCTTTTTAATCTCTTTTTGCTCTATAAGCTGTTTTATCAGTTCCATCTCTTCCTTCTAGACAGGAAGGAAAGAAAATGTGTTCACATGTTTTGGTAAATAAAAGTCAGCTCTTCAAGATTTTGATTATTTGGAGTGGCTGATCTTCTGTAAGGCAGCTTTCCCTCAACATTTGTTACATGTTCCAGCTCCCTCCCCCCAAGTTGGAGAGGAGAGTCATGTGGTAGAGGGACATGCAAATGGTTATTTATTTGCATTTTTTGGGACATTTCATACTTCAGAACAGGATGGAAATGTATTTTCAAGATTCACCATGCAATTTTTACCGCGACTGAAATAACCATGGTGAAACTTTATAGAAGATTATAAATACTCTTGCAAAAGAATGTAGAAAATATCCCTTTCCTGTCTGCCTTTGACTTCTGTTGTCAGACAAAATCATGTGCTTCTTGTGTCCTTGTCACTGTTTTTCCAAACCTCTGCTTTAGAATGTACTACAGTAATATCCCGGATAACGTTATGACGTGGTTCCACAAGTCATGACGTTATCCAATTTTTACTGTTGTCCGATGCATGCACCGAACAACGCTAAAAAAAAAAAGCCCTGACTTCAGGGACAAACCGCTTTAAAGGCAGGCAGGCAGGTGATCGTGTCTTACTCTTTTCTTCCATGTATTTAAACTACAGGGAGAGAGAGACTGCTTGTGTCTCTTTCTTTCCCTCCCTGTATTTAAACTACAGGGAGGGGGAAAGAGAGAGGCGTGATTGGTTCTCTAGAGACCCAATCACGTCTCTCTCTTTCCTCCTCCCTGTAGTTTAAAAATAGGGAGGGAAAGAGACACAAGCAGTCTCTGCGACTGCAATAGGGTCGGGGGGAAAGGAGTGTGCCTCGGATAACACTAAGAATCATTATCCAGAATCATTATCTGATGCAAATTTTTCCCAAAAAACTTGCATCGTTATCCAATTCTAGCGTTATCTGATGCAATCATTATCCGGGGTATTACTGTTGTTAACCTAAAAGGGCCTCAACTAACCCAAGTCTCTCTCCCTTCTGAAATAATAGCCAGCATTGGGACCAGATACCGTCTTGTTAACAGATGTGGATAAATTCAATTTGGATAATGATGGAAAAGAATTGATGGCTGTGATGCTGTCAGCGGCTCGACAATGTGTGGCAAAAAACTGGAAAAATGATACATTGTTAAATATTCAAGATTGGTATAAGGAAATGTGGGAATTAGCTCTGAATGACAAACTTACATGGGAAATAAATGTTAAGAAAGGCATAGTTCAAATGAATAGATTCTGGAGAATCTGGAGACAATTTGTGGAATATGTGATTGTTAAAAAGAAAGGTATACAACCTGTACCAGAACAAATAAATTTTTGGAAAATATAATTTGTTTGAACCTCCCGGACACCGTATATAGCACAGAGGTGATATTGCAAGATTAAATTTTCTTTTTGTAATGAGTGAAATAAAGAAAATATATGTAGAAAAGTAGGGAATTGAAGGAAATAATAGTTCTGTTAGTAGTATCTGAAGAATATTTTTTCTTATCAAAAACATATATTATATTAGTGTTTATTTTTTTTGTTCACCATGTGTATTTTCTTGTGGTATCTTTGGATTATATGTTTTGTTATGCTTTTTCTTCTGTTATTTTGAAAATTTATTTAAAAAATTATATTAAAAAAATGAAATAATAGCCAGCATGACTACCTCTTGTTCATGATCCATCATGATCATGACTTATGAGAACTTTGGGTGATTTTTCTCTGTTGCCAGCCCTGCGCTATGCAAATTTGGATTATTAGCAGTTCAGAAGGCTCACTGATGGCAGATGAAGCCCTCAACATTTAATGGAAAGCAGGTGCCACTTTTGTCTGCCTCAGAGTTGTAGCCAAAATGCCACTCCCTACATATCAGAGGGTGAGACAAGTGTGCCCATAGGAACCCTAGACTTTTAGGAAGTACAAAACTATTAAAAGAAAAACGCTGAAGGATCACTGCCACCCACAATATCATCTGATGGGCACTGATTGAAGAAGCTCAGTGGAGTGTCTCTTGAGGAGGGTGGCAAAAAGCAGAGAGAGGAATAGAGCACGGGTGCCCAAACTACGCCCGGGGGGCCAGATCCAGCCCCCAACACCAATTCATCCAGCCTTCAAAGCCCTCGTCGCTCCCAGAAGAGGAAGTAAAATGTGCCCATACAGAGAAACAACTCCAGGCCAAAGGATCACATCAGCTCTAGGCTGCACGATTTGCCCCCCACCCCAGGGGAGGAGAAGACTCATGGGAGTGAGCACTGGGGGTGGAATTGCGAGTGGCCCCCTTAAAAGGCAGCCGTGTGCTCCCAGCGCTCGCCACTTTCGCTTTCAAGGGTGAGTTTGGGAGGCTTGTGTCGCACTCTGCTAGATCATGAGCAGGCCTGAGTGTCTTTTCTCCTCCAGCCTCCTTAGTGTGGTCTTTGTGACCGCAGCTTCCTCCCTCACCCCAATAGCGACCAGGGGGTAGTATGGCCCTGAAGAAATCTGTGCCACGTTCCAGGTCAGAGTGGTGCACTGTTCCTGTGATGGGCCCCGCCGACTCCAGGGGCGAGTTCCCACCACCGCATTCAGCTGTGGGGTCTAGAAGCGTGCCTGTGCCCACTTCTTATGTTTTCATTGCCATCATTGTCAGTGGTGGGAATTTAGTAGGTTCTTGGACAGGCTCCCCCACTTCCCAGGGCAGAGGGAGGCTTTTTGGAGCATGTTTGCTCTGGCAGCTAGAGCATGACCATGGGCAATGTCCTGGTTCTGCGCTGAGATCCTAAGCACTGATGTATGCTCTGCCCAGCAGCAGAAGTCAACCACAGTCATACTCTAGCTGCCAACGCGCAGCCAAGAAGCATTGGGAAAATCCAAACCCAAAGCAAACATTCTCCAATAAGCCTCCCACTGCCCTGGGAAGCGGTGGAGCCTGTCCAAGAACCTGCTAAAATGCCTCCACTGACAACAATGACAATGAAAATGTAAGTCCAAGAACCCGAAAAAGCATCACGATTCCCACCGTGGTGGTGGTAAGTGATGTATTGTGACTTCTGGTGGTGGTTGGGTGGGTCTAGAAGTACCCGGATGGCCATTGGTATAGGAGTGGCACTGAGACTGATGGAGAAGAGCAGCAGCTGAAATAGTGAGTCTGATCTTGTGGTCTTCTAGAAGTTTGGGACATCAACTCCTAGCATCCCATATCCATGGCTAGGCTGGCTGAGGCTGTCGAGTGTCAAAATCTAAGGCATCTGGGTAGCCACAGGTTGGAAATCACTGGCATCAAAAGCACACATTCTTCCGTGGACCTAATTTTGTCAAGAAGCAGATAGTGACCTTCACAGAAGCAGCTTCATTTCAGTTGCAATGGCAACAGTCCAAAATAAGTAACCAGAGCAACAGGAAAACCATTTCCCTGTGACACACTGCTGGGGCTAAATTAATCTTTATCAGTAAGGTACTGGTACGGTGCTATGTCAATGTGTCTCTGTCTACAGGCAAGAGAATGTTACTGAAGTCCAACAGAGCCAGAGGGCATTGGAAAGAAAATGGAAACAATTGGCCTAATGTTTCACAAAGTTGCCAGCTATGTAGTAAAAGCACACCTGTCGCAAAAATCACTTCCCTGAATCCTGGGACAGAGGGCAGTTTCTCAAGCATTCTTTCTCAGGAACAAAATGGTGCTCAATTTGTATCTTCCTGAAATATATCTACAAGTGCAGATTTGGACTACTACTATAGTTGGGAAGGAGGAAAAGTTCCAATATTTGTTAGGTACAGGAAACAGATGGCCCTCAACACCAATTCATCTGGCCTGCAAAGTCCTCGTTGCTTCCAGAAGCCGAAGTAAAATGTGCCCATATGGGTGAGTTTTACTTCCGTTTCCAGGAGTGGTGAGGGCTTTGTGGGCTGGAAGAATTGGCATCAGGAGCTGGATCTGGCCATAGTGACCAGCCCCCTGAACCACATGACCAGCCTGCAGCTCAAAAAGTTTGGGCATCCCTAACCTAGAGCAATTTTAGGTATTAAAAACTCACATAGTGTCTCATGGCATTTTAAACTTTTACACATTTTATTTCCTGGATTGTAACCCACTTTCTCTGATGTATAGGGATAGAGCTCATAAAACATGATGCATCTTCATTATAATTGTGGTAGTTGTCCTCATCATACCAAAATAGTAGTCTTCTCTGGCTCAGAGTTAAAATGTCCAGGTCACACAACCAAGAGGGAATACGGAGACATATAGGGAAAGCAGTCCTGGGAAGGGAAGATGTGGAGGTGTTGCAGTGTGGGGGAGGGGGTCAATGCTTGCAAAAGTGACCAATGGCTGAGGGTTTGATTTCACAGTTGTACAGGAGATTATATAATTTATTATCACTTGAGAAGTCCTGTGTCTCTCAGCATACAACCTGCTAGGATATCATTACGTCAAAGCAGCAGAAAATTGCTTGCTATTGAAACCAGTCAGTGTTTAAGATGAAGGTTGAAGCAAAGAAAGCATGTGTATGATTATGCTGTGGTGGGGCAAATACATTTTGCAGTTAACTGTTAACAATGGGATTGGTTGCTGTTGCTGCTGTAACACACTTAACATAACACTTAAAATCCTCTATTCATGGGTTAAAAGATGATAGTCCTTGCCGTAAAGTCTCACTGTCTAACAAACATGATGAAAAAGGAGAAAAGATGGAGAGGGAAGAGGAGAATGAACAAGCAATCAAGCATCGAGTCCTCTGCTTTCTCACAGGTAAAAAGTAAAGGTAAAGGTCACATGTCGGGGGCACCTTCTTTACTTTCTTGGAGTAATATTCTTTCTGGAAGACAAAGGGAGCAGTGCTTTCTCATGGAAATTTAATGTTTCAGGGAGGATATCTTGAGGGAGAGACAGCAGCTTGATCAATGCTTTATACTAGAGCAGGATTCTTCGAACTGGGCTCTCCATGTGTTCTGGACTTCAGTTGCCAGAAGCCCAAGTCAGCACACCTGGGAATTGAAGTCCAAGAACATCTGGACAGCCAAGTTTGAGGAATTCTGTACTAGAGCAATGGTTGGCCAGAGTTTTTGGACCTCAACTCCCAGAATTCTTGACCATTTGCAATACTGGCTAGGGTTTCTGGAAACTGAAGTATAAAACTGCAAGCAAATTCAAGCTTGACAAGCTCAGCACTAAATCTTTAATACCCAACTGCTTGAAAATAAAATAGCAGAGTTCTTTTTTAAGGTGAGGAGAAAACTGGTATGAATCAAGTCCTATGCTGCTTAGATTTTTCCAAGGGCTCAGTTGCAGAGCATTCACCCAATGGAAGAACTCTGGAGCTATGATAACTGAAATCAGATAAGTGCTTCAGCCCCAAAGCTTCTCCCTATTTGGTCTGATTTTATTTACCAAATATGGTGTTACTTGAACTTCCCACCCATGCAGTCATGTCTTCTACAAAGAAACCATGTCACCATGTCACTTGTGTATTATTTCAGTAGTGACCTAGTCTTTAACAGTTAACCTGCTTTGGGGCAGCTGTTTTGTTCTGAGAGAAAAGGACAATCTGAGAATTAAAATACTGTTGCTTTCTTGCAAGATGGAGAACTCCTAGATTGTCCAGATATTCTGTTCTGCAATATCCACAATCCTTTGCACCTTACTGGGTGGGACTTCTGAAAAATCAAGCCCAAAATGGAGGTCTCTTGTACAATGTATTGCCTCACAAAAGTTTCAGTGATATTTGACCCACTTTGATGTGCACATTATTCAGTCTGAATGCACATCAGTATTAACTTTAAATAGCTCTACTTGCTCATCTGTATTCTGGTATGTCAGATGTTTTGTATGTGTGGGTCAATTTCTATTTATTTGCATGAGACATTTCAAAACAATGTCCCTGAAAAGATGCCAGTAACTCGTTCTGGAACAAGACTGATCCTCTCCCTGGAGTCTTGCCATTATCATATTCCATCATGAAGGATCGGTATTAGTCATCATGCCAGGGTCAAAATAATCACCAAGCTACCAGCAGAAAAACACTATTTGGAGTCTAGCCTGTTCCAGCTTTTACAGTGAACTGGGAAAAGTCACATTAAAAAGGAGAAAGGAAATCCCTCTGCCTGTTTTGTTTATTTGAAAAAGCTGGAAAGCATTGTTCAGCAAGTCTTCTATTTAAAATCTTTTTTTAAAAAAGAAAAATGCAAAAATACAAGACAACACTTAAAACAGAATTTGGAAGTTCAGGTAACATCACTCTGAGTAAAAAGAATGCAACCAGTAGTTATAGAAAATTTACAGACAGTAATAGTTACACAGCTTACTATTGGGTTTGATATGTAACCCCCAAAGTTACTTGGATGTAATAACCAATGTCTAGTTTCTTTCAAAAGCTATCTTCCTCTTTTCTTTCTTTATTCAGATCAAAGTGCTGCACATACATTCAGTATTCAATATTGGCTGAAGCACTGTACACAGATACATTCAAACAAATTCAAATGTTAAAATTATTAGACTATTTTTTTACCAGAACTCTACTTCAATAGAGTTATCTCAGGCATTAAGTAGATCTTATATTGTAGACATAATAGGGGCATGAATTTCATGTATATAAATGCTGCATTGATTATATTAATAGGCATTTGAAAAGGCATTTTGACATGACTTTTTCAAATTTTATGCCATTCTCTTAGCAAAATTAAGTGGCAAGAGAAGTACCATTCTCTTATGTCTTTTATATTTTTTAAGTATTTCCTAGAAGCAAGATCAGAATTAGCAACTGGAGGGGACAAGGGAGTACTGTATTTTCCTCTATTTTTCCAGCCTTTTGGTAATTACAATGCAATACTGTACATTAATAATGTATGTACAACTAATAATGTATGTGATCACAGCAATAAGGTCAGTATGAATGTTAAACAATAGTGAGTAATACTGTGAAATCCCTTGAAATATTACATTCTAGGCTATATAAATAGGCTTTCCTTGGGAAACTGAAAGCATCTTTTCCAGGTATTGAATGAATTAACCAGTTCTTTCGGAAGATAATTCTGCAAAAAGGGGTGCTACCCCGAGCGTGCTTATTGTTCTGTTTAAACTAGGAAACAAGTGTTAGCAGACAGGTGCTCCAGAGGGTCCAGAATTCATCTAGTTCAAGACTCAGAGCTACCAAGCAAAGTTGCACAGGACACACAAAGAACAGTCCAGGGACCAGAGTCTATTAATCAGTGAGGAAGCCACTTATTTTCTAAAGTAACTGGTCAAACAAGAAGTAGAAACAGGCATGGTTGTAAACAGGTCAGGTGGTTCATCAAGAATTCAGACTGGTACAAAGTGAGAAAGACTGAAGTGGGTACATAGCCATACAGATTTGTTGTCTGTAGCAGTTTAGGTCTAGTTTGCTGCATATACTGTATTGTGCTTGGTGTGCATCTGCTGTCTTCTTCAGCTGGATCCACTTAACTACATACTACTTTGCCTCTGTTGTTTTCTTCAATCTGCAGCTGTCTGGGACAGAAGAGTCTTCTTCTGTTAAGCTGTCATCATCTTCTGGAGAGACTGGGTACTTCTTGATGGGTCCAGGCATTGCCTCCATTTCTTGTGCCTCTGGGAGCCAGACAGATCCTGGTGTCCTTCTTCTGATCTACTGTTTGCTCCTGTTGAGGTAGATAATCTTGTTCTTCATCATCTGAAGGGGATTTCATCAAGCAGAGACTTTGTCTCTGGGCACTGACTTTACTATGGATGGTAGAAGCACCTGTGGGAGATGCTCCAAAGAATATTTGCCTCTTCAACCTGCCCCCACTGTCCTTGCCTCTTCAACCTGTCCCCACTTTAAGTGAGTGACTTATTGGAAGAAGAGAAAGAGACGTGTATGAATGCATGCCTTGCAACAGCACTTTTTCCTTCTAGGGACAAGTAATTGCAGCTTACTTGTGTGTGCACTCTGATGCACACACAAACACTCACATACTAACCATGGGTGCCTGTCAAGTGTGCTTGCCTCCCAGTTTCATGTTTTGGCCCTGAGATCTCAGGGGTCTGAAGCTGCAGTAAGGGAAAAATACATCTCCACCAAACATGCATACCAAAAGTATTGGTAGTGTATGATAAGAGTAGAGAAAACCTGTGGATCTGTGAAGGCACAAGATGTGGTATGTTAACTACCTTTCCTCCATTGGATTTCTATTGGTGAAAGGTAGATCATTCCTTCCTAGTCCTTTGTAGGGTGTTTTAGTTCTATCCCATAGGATCAAATGACATCACTCCTGGGGATCTGGAAGCATAATTAGTATGACATAAGGTTATGTCTATTGGTGGCTTTGCCTTAGTACAGAGCACTTGTGCCACTGCAAGTCTAAGCTCCTCATTTTCACCAACTCTCCTCCAGCCTGGTTGAGTTTCTTTGAACCCCTATCCCCCTAAACAGCTGCATTAAAAGTTGGAGGAGGCTCCAGAACAAAAGGATTTACTGCATAGAAGGCTGTGGAGGGAGCGGTACTGGAAAATTCAGTGGGCTGGTTTGCATGAGCAGTGTTGTCAATCTATAGTAAAGGTAAAGGTCACCCATGCTCGAAAGCCAGCTGTATCTGACTCTAGGGTTCAGTGTTCATCTCAGTTTCAAAGCTGAAAAGCCAGCACTGTCGGCTTCTGCAGACATTTCCATGCTCATGTGGTAGGCATGACTAGACACTGGAGAGCACGGAACCAGTGATGGGATGCAACAGGTTCACACCAGCTCGCCAGAACCGGTAGTGCCCTGGCTTGGGGTTTTTAAGCAAAGTCTTGGAGTTACCTCATCAATAAGCTACACCTGTGCTGTTCTAATTGCTGTTTCAATTGGAGAACCCTTAAGGAGGTACAGCTGTTTTACATTTACATTAAGGCATATTATCCTAGAGAACTGGTTAGGCAAAGACTTAGTACCTAACTTCTTTAACCGTTGAAAAGTGCCAGAATGAAACCATCTTGTGGCGAGTTCATTCTGTAGTTCCTTCCATGTGACCTAGTGTGAGAAAGATTAGCCAGAATAAGCTTTAAGCTCTGGTTTAAAAGCTCTGGTTGATTTGTGTTTGTGTGGGTGGGTGTATTTTAATGTATTTTTTATTTTATTTATTTTATTTATGGTTTTGTGTTGTGGGTGGGTGGGTGGGTTGAGGTGTGTGTGTGTCTGTGCGTGCTTGTTTTAATTTTATTTTATTATTATTATTTTTCTTTGGCCCCGCCCACAACATCATGATGTCATGATGTTGGCTCCGCCCATGATGTCATGACATCATGATGTTAGCTCTGCCTACACTGTGATGACATCATGGTGGGGTAGTTAAAGTTTTGACATCCCACTACTGCATGGAATGCTGTTTACCTTCCCACCAAAGTGGTCCCTATTTATCTACTTGCAATTTCTTCCTTTTGAATTGCTAGGTTGGCAGGAGCTGGGATAAAGACAGGAGCTCATTCCATCCTGCAGTACTCGAGTATCGAACTGCTGACCTGCTGCCTTCTTAGCCACTTGAGCCACTGCAGTCCCCTGTCAACCTATATTCTGCATAATAAATAATACCTGCATAGCTCCACCTTTCCATTTGTTTTGCTCCATTCAGAGTCCTAATCCTTGGTTGTGCTACAACAGCCTTCTGCAAGCTAGTGTCCTTCAGATGTTTTGGAGTTTATTTTCCAGCCACCTCAGCCAACTGAAGCCATTGCCAGGAATCATTGTTGAACAGCATCAACACAACTGGGGTGCACATCACTGGGCACACCTGTGCTGGAGCATTATGGAACTGTAGGAACTGGGCATTATGTTCCACTCCAGATTCAGAAGACAAACAATTTAGCTACATTTTTCTTTTTTGTTCCTTTTCATGATGGATTCTTATGGCCTCGGATAAATTATATGCTCTTTTAGTAGAGCAACAAATACCCTACCACTAAGAAGAGTAAAAATATCCATATGAAACCTGATTCCAGGTCAACACAGCATTCATAGATCAAAGCAGCTCTACAAGTCATGAGTTCTCTCCTCCAGATTCTTCCTAATGATAGCTTACGTGTGTGTGTGTGCGTGTTTGAGCATATCTTGCATGTACAAAGTTAGCCAGGACCCCATATACTGAACTTTACCCACTCTGTCTGGTCAGGTTATTCTGCTATGGTAATAGAGGAGACCATACTACCACACCTTGATCCCAAGTGTAAGGCAGCAGTTAACTAACATGACAACCCTAAGGATGAACAGTCTTGGGTACCAAAGTCCACAGGTAAGGGTGATCAAGTGGATTAAATCCCACCTGAATCCATCTTGATGAAGGGCAGCAGCTTCATCAATACTGGCCTGGGGCGGAGGAGGAGTTTGCTCAGGACCAGAAAGTGACTCGCAGAACTTGATCCATATTGCTTGATGTCATGCGATGTGGAATGCAGATGAAAGGCTACTGCATTATATTCTTAGGACAGTCTTCATCGCTGATTGCCATAAGAATCACCATTATTCAGATTCAGATATAGCCGAAGAAGAACTTTATGTAACAGGATGTTGCCCATAGTTTTACAGATATCTTTAAATGCAATATCAGAATTGGCCACTACAGGGAACCACAGAACACTTCCCTTTCTGGCCCTTTGGTAGGGATAATGCATGGCAGAACCCAACAAATTACTTGCCAGATTGAAACAGCAGTAACAATAATGGTCAACTGGTTGTAACATTACAAGCACTGAGCCAGAGATGAATTTCTTAATTTTAGGAAACACAGGACCAACACTGGATCAAAAATAATCCTTTAAAAAACCCACTTCATTTGTTGAGTTGATCTCTGGGAGTTGGCTAGGAGTATAAGTACAAAGAATTCAAGAAGTTGTAGGTACAAATTATAGGATGAACCTGAGGAATAGGTTATGAGCCCTCTCAAAATTAGGTATTTCCCACCAACAATAGGCTCAGCCGCTAAGCTTTTGATTCAGGTTCCCCCACCCCCCAATTTCTGCTCAGTATTTCTGGTTAAGATGGGCCGTGACGAACATTTCCCGCCTTCATGCAACTGCTTCTCAAACACTAAGTACTTGAGATTTTTGGTCCCCTTGCATTCATTTAGTTTATAAGGGAGAAGGTGGAATGAGATCATATGATTAAATATCCATCTCAATAACAACAGCAAGAATGAAGGACTTTATCGTCCTATTCATCATCCTAGAAAAAAATGTCTCTCCTATGGAGATGCACATTTTCCTGGGCACCTGTTAGATTTATCTAGACAGGCAGAACCAGCAAGAGTAGGGCACAGACCTGATGGCTTACTTGTTGGATACAATCCAGACAGGCTGTTTCAAGTCCCTCTCCCCCTTCCCTCCAGCTCATTTTCATTTTTGCAGAGTCGAGTCCAGTCTGTGAAGACTGAAAAAGAGGGTTCAAGGGGTTCAGATTTTAAAACATCACCATGCATACTGAGCTAGGCTTAGGCCCTAGGGGAAAGAAAGAAATATTTTCATTAAGATTGTAAGAAATGCTGTTCTATGTACATTGTGAGGCACACAAGGAAGTGTGGGACAAAATTAAAGGACAACAGTATTGGACATTAATTTGGCTTGGCATTTTATAGAATGGGAGCATATAAAGCTGTTAAAATGGATAAAATGTGAGCCTGTGTATTAAAACATGCAAGTGCAGCCTTTTGGGGTTTGGCCTTAACAAAATGAAATATTAACCATCTCCTAAAATTATGTTCTTTTAAAAAAGAATAGTGCAGGCAAAATGATGTGGACTACAAATTGGTTCCTGGTGTAATTTTTCTAATAAAAATAATGCTGACCCCATTTTCAAATGCAGCCCTCCTAAGATTTAGGATTGAATTCAAGTCCCAAAACCAGTTTGAACTTGGACTTGAGGAAGTCAGGAGTAAGAACTACATATCGTCTGGTCAGGTTATCTCGTAATAGAGTAGACCATACTACCAGCAAGCAGTTAACTAACCTGAGAACCCCGAGGACTGGCAGCCTTGGGAGGCGAAGTCCACAGGGAAGGGTGATGGTCCCCAAGTGGATTAAATCCCAGTTTCATAGCAACAACAGTTGTAAAGAGCTACAATGTTACTTATTCAATGGGTATAAATGGATGCCATGAGGTTTTACTCTTATGTCTGATGAAGTGGACTTGGTCCACAAAAGCTCACATTTAAATACAGGAGTTAGTCTTTAAGACAGGAGTTCTCAACCTTTTAAAGCTGGGGGCCAAGTCACACTCTCTTAGACAGCTTCAGGGGGGGCGGATGGCCATTTTGCCCTTCCTCAACCACATGACACTTCCTGGTGTGGTCAAGATTATGGTGGGCCACATGAAATAGTGCCACGGACTGCATCCAACCCACGGACCGCAGGTTGAGAATCCCTGCTTTAATGTGTCACAACTTTTTTGTCTTTTTTGTTGTTTTGTTTACTCTCTGATATGCTTGCACAGACTAAAATGGCTATCAAATCATACAAAGTTATATATACACGGGGGCAGGGATGGAGTGAAGTTAAAAAATGAACTTTGTAATACAGTCACTATTGTCAAAAGAACTAATTACAAGTACTTTATATTTTTATCTAATTTGTTGTTGTTTTTTTGTAATTAATTGCTTCCAATTTTTAGACCAGAGGAAGATGATCATACAATTTTTTTCTGTCTTAAAATCTGCTTAAAATGTTCCTTATTTTCAGGGTTTTTGTTTGTTTGTTTGTTTAAAAATACATATCAGTTCTATTCCAGTAGTTCTAATGTGAGTGATAATGCATCAGCCAGCATTGTTTTAGGAAAATATTAAGTTCTTTTGTTAAAGTATCACTTTTAGTAAGGTTGGCACAAACATCATTTCCAAGTATTAAAAACAACTATTAGTATGTCAGGGGGAAAAACTTGTCACTTGAACATGTAATTTTTGAAAGACGTTATGATTGTTACATTCAATTCAGTATGTCCACTGCTTAATATTTTTTGCTCTTATAACTTATTATAGATCATTCTCCTAATAGAGTTGGTGAGTCTGCTCATAAGTAAATATTTGTTACATTAGGAAATACGGGACAGAATTATGAATAGTGTTAAATTTAATGGTAAATTTTAGGAAAGTGGCTGTATTACCAAGCTGGTGGAAAATAGAGGGAAGGCATGGTTTGCATCCTTGGCAACAAAACATATAGCCCAGCAGGAGGACACACCATGATAATTAGGGAATTATAGCTGTTAGTCACAGAAAATATGCTGCAGTTGTGGGTCAAAGATTTGAGGTCATGGCACAGGAAGCAAAATTGTAATTTAGAGACTGTGAGGAACGTAGGCCACACATTACAGTCTTGCAGACGTAAGGTTTCTTGACATGTGCCTGATCTTGAAGAGAAATCAGATATATTTTTTCAAGACACAACAAACAAAGGTCAATAAAAATTAACAGGCTTCAGACTTCTATAGGCAACTGCAGTTTTGTCTAGAACCCTATGATCCACTGACTGTTTTTGTTGTTCAGTCGCACAGTCGATTCTGACCCTTTGCGACCCCATGGACCACTGTCCGCCAGGTAATCCTATCCTCCACCATTCTCCTCAACTTGCTCAGCTCTGTGCCTATTGTGTCTACAATACCATCTAGCCATCTCATTTTGGGCCGCCCCCTTCTTCTTATGCCCTCCACCCTTCCCAGCATCAAGGCTTTCTCAAGCGAACCCTCTCTTCTCATTTGATGTTCAAAGTACTTTAGCTTCATCTTCACTATTTGACCTTCTATGGAGCAGTCAGGTTTCATTTCTTCTAAGATTTACCTATTTGTTCTCCTTGCTGTCCAGGAGACTCTCAAAACTCTCTTCCAACACCACATTTCAAAGGCATCTATTCTTCTGTGCTCAGCTTTCCTTATGGTCCAGCTCTCACAACCATACATTGCCACCGGGAATACCATTGCTTTGACTAGACGAATTTTTGTTTGCAATGTGATGTCTCTACTTTTCACTATGTTCCCCAGGTTTCTCATTGCTTGCCTCCCAAGAATCAGTCGCCTTTTTATTTCATGGCTGCAATCACCATCTGCAGTGAGCTTTGATCCTAAGAATGTAAAATCTGTCACTGCTTTTACTTCTTCCCCATCTATTTTCCAGGGACTGATAGGGCCTGTTGCCATTATCTTGGTTTTCTTGATATTGAGTCTCAAGCCAGCTTTTGCACTTTCTTCTTTCAACCTAATCAGGAGCTTTTTAAAGTCTTCTTCACTTTCTGCAGTGATGGGATGTCCCCGGTTCCAGACGGTTCCCTGGAACCGGTAGGAACAATCCCGGAGGGTTCTCCGGGAGGGGAGTCTACTTTTGAGGAGTCCGGTTCTGGACGCCTCACCGAAAGAATTTTTTTAAAAAAAATCGGAGCCAAAATGGCTCCAATTTACTGCGCATGTGCAGAAACTCAATCTGCCGCATTGTGCATGCGTCAGATTGAGTTTCTGCACATGCGCAATAAAATTGGAGCAATTTTATCTCCAATTTTACTACGCATGCGCAGAAACTCAATCTGACGCATGTGCAATGCGGCAGATTGAGTTTCTGCGCATGCGCAGTAAGTCGGAGCCATTTTAGCTCCAATTTTTTTAAAAAAAAGACCGGCAGCAATAGTGGCGGCGGCGGCAAGACCGGCAGCGATAGCGACGGTGGCGGCAATGAAGGCAGCAGCGATGACGGCGGCGGCGATGAAGGAGGCGGCGGTGAAGGCAGTGGCGATTACGGCGGCGGCGATGAAGGCAGCGGCGATTATGGCGGCAGCAGCGGCAGCAACGGTGGCGACGGCGACAGTGGAAATGACGGCGGTGATGGCGATAATGGCGGCGGCATAGGCAGGCGGCACCAGCCCTCAGAGGAGGGCACCGAGCCCTCCACAGGCAAGTTGAGGCCTGGCCTGCCCTGGCCGTCCGCCCCTGCCGAGCCCTCCCAGGGGTAAGTGAGGGGTTTGTGTTTGGGGTTGTATTTTTATTTAATTTTAATTTTATTTATTTATTTGATTTATTTACGGGTTTGTGTGGTGGGTGGGTGGGTTGGGTTGAGGGGGTGTGTATGTGTGTGTATTCATTTTATTTTATTTTTAAGGCCCCGCCCACAACGTCATGACGTCATGACGTCAGCTCCGCCCATGACGTCATGACGTCATGACATTGGCCACGCCCATGATGTCGTTATGTCATGGAGTGGTGGTAAAAAATTTGTCATCCCATCACTGCTTTCTGCCATTAGGGTGGTATCATCTGCATTTCTCAAATTGTTGATGTTTCTCCCAGCAATTTTGATCCCAAATTGTGAATCCTCCATCCCTGCATTGCGCAATATGTGCCTTGTGTATAAGTTGAATAAACAGGGTGACAAAATAAATCCTTGTCTTACTCCTTTTCCTATTCCAAACCACTCTGTCCTTCCGTATTCTGTCCTAACTGTTGCTTCTTGATTCATGTACAGATTTCTCATGAGGTATATAAGGTGCTCTGGTATTCCCATCTCTTTAATTACTTGCCACATTTTGTTGTGGTCCACACAGTCAAAGGCTGTAGTGTAATCAATGAAACAGAAGTACACTTGTTTCTGATATTCCTTTGTTTTTCCATGATCCAATGTATGTTGGCAATGTGGTCTCTAGTCCCCCTGCCTCTTCTGAACCCCACCTGCACTTCTGGTAATTCTCTCTCCACATGCTGCTGCAGTCTATCCTGTATTATCTTGACAGTGGCGTAGCGTGGGGGGGGCGGGGGGGGCGGATGCCCCGGGCAGCGGCTTTCAGGGGGCGGCAAAATGTCCTCACCACTTTGGCCTCCTCCCTCTGCCTGGGCTTAGGAAGGAAGCAGGACTTCCCAGGCGGAGGGCGGCCCTTTTGCTGGCGAGCGCTGCTCGCCTCCGTCCGCCTGGCTGGCCGTCGGGGGCTTTCCGCCGCCTGCCCCTGGCTCCGCCTCCGTTGCGAGTTCGATCCTCGTGGGATACCAGATTGCCTAATAGCCATTCATCCTTCCGAGGGCGGTTAAATGAGTACCCAAGCCAATGGGACGGAGGTGAGCAGCGCTCGCCAGCAAAAGGGTCGCCCTCCGCCTGGGAAGTCCTGCACGCGCGCGCGCGCGCGCTGCCCACCTCCTCCCCCCCAGCCACCCAGCCAGCTTGCTGTCAGACGGGACGCTCGTCGGGGGTGGGTGGCGCCGTAGCGGGGAGCCCCTGGCTGCTGGCTGGGTGGCTGGGCGGGAGGGAGGAGGTGGGCAGAGCGCGTGCAGGACTTCCCAGGTGGAGGGCGACCCTTTTTCTGGCGACCGAGGCCGGTTAAATGAGTACCCAAGCCAATGGGACGGAGGTGAGCAGCGCTCGCCAGCAAAAAGGTCGCCCTCCACCTGGGAAGTCCTGCACGCGCGCTGCCCACCTCCTCCCTCCCGCCCAGCCACCCAGCCAGCAGCCAGGGGCTCCCCGCTACGGCGCCACCCACCCCCGACGAGCGCCCCGTCTGACGGCAAGCTGGCTGGGTGGCTGGGGGGGAGGAGGTGGGCAGCGCGCGCGCGCGCGTGCAGGACTTCCGAGGCGGAGGGCGACCCTTTTGCTGGCGAGCGCTGCTCGCCTCCGTCCCATTGGCTTGGGTACTCATTTAACCGCCCTCGGAAGGATGAATGGCTATTAGGCAATCTGGTATCCCACCAGGATCGAACTCGCAACGGAGGCAGAGCCAGGGGCAGGCGGCACGTCAGCAGGGGGGCCGCCTTCTGCCTGGGTCCGGGGGGGGGGGAAAGCAGCGGCGAGCGGGGGGGGGAGCGAATTTGTTCTTCGCCCCCGGCGGCTGAACTCTGCGCGACGCCACTGTATCTTGAGCATCACCTTGCTAGCGTGTGGGATGAGCGCAATTGTTCGATAATTTGAGCATTCTTTAGGATTACTCTTTTTGGGGATTGGAACGTATACTGATCTTTTCCAATCCTGTGGCCATTGTTGTGTTTTCCAAATCTGCTGGCATATAGAATTCAATAATTTGATTCCATCATCTTTTAGGACTTTGAAAAGTTCAACTTGGAGACCATCATGTCCACTGGCTTTGTTGTTTGCAATGCTTTTTAGGGCCTTTCTGACTTCACTCTCTAGGATGTCTGGCTCAAGTTCAATTTCTTCATCATTGCTATTATCAGGAGTGTTGAGGTCTTTTTTGTAGAGTTCCTCTGTGTACTCTTTCGATCTTTTCTTAATCTCTTCTGTATCAGCTAACTCCTTGCCGTCTTTGTCCCTTATCATGGTGATTTTGCTTTAAAAGTTCCCTTGATTTCCCCAATTTTTTTGAAAAGATCTCTAGTCCTGCCTCTGGTGTTGTTTTCTTCTATTTCTTTGCACTGTTCATTCAGGTAGGTTTATATCTCCTTGCTTTTCTTTGAAATTCTGTATTCAAGTGGTTGTATTTTTTCTTTCTCCTTTGTCTTTTGCATCCCTTCTTTCCTCTGCTATTTTAAGAGGCTCATTGGACAACCACTTAGCTTTCTTACGCTTCTTTTCTTTTGGTATGGTTTTCCTTGCTGCTTCCTGCATGATGTCCCGCATCTCTGTCCATAATTCTTCTGCCACTCTGTCTATCTGGTCCAAGCCATTGAATCTGTTCCACACCTCCACCGTGTATTCCTTAGGGATGTTGTCTAGGTCATATCTGTCTGGCCTAATTGTTTTCCCTATTTTCTTTAGTATAAGCCTGAATTTTGTGATCAGTAGGTTGTGATCTGAGCCACAATCTGCCCCTGGCCTTGTTTTTGCTGACTGTATGGAGATTCTCCATCTCAGAGGCGTAGCTACCGCCGTATCAATTATACGGGGGGCCCGGGCCATGGGGGCCCCCAACGTGCGTAAGCAAAACAAGTCTTTACCCTTCCTAAGGGCCCCCAAACAAATTTTTATACAGGGCCCCGCCAAGGCACGCTACTCTTCTGCTCCATCTTTGGCTGCAGAGTATGTAATCAATCTGGTTTCGATGTTGGCCATCTGGTGATCCCCATGTGTAAAGTCTCCCCTTGTGTTGCTGGAAGAGAGTGTTTGCTATGACCAGTCTGTTATCTTGACAGAACTCTATCAGTTTTTGGCCTGCTTCATTCTGTGTTCCAAGACCAAACTTACCTGTTATTCCATTTACTTTTTGATTTCCTACTTTGGCATTCCAGTCTCCTATGATAATGTGACTGTACCCAAGTGATAAATGAATGCCAGCTATAAATGACAACTGGAAGAAGGGAGTGATTCTGAGTGAAGGTACAGACCAGGAATTTGCTTTCAGGATCACCACTGAGAGCACTACTAGTTCCTTCACAAACTCATTCCTGAGTTTCTTGTGCAGAATTTTTTGATTCACCTGATCTCAGCATTGAACCTTTAGTATGTAAATTATTCTATGCTGCAGTATTAGAATATTTACTGTGTAAGCCCTATTGAACACAATAGAATTTATTGCCAAAACACACAGAGCCCGCCCCAACTTGTTGTTATCCCAAGCCCTCTTATGTAGCTATGGGCTTGTCTACATGTGTCAATTGGAGCAGGCAAAATAGGAGCATTTGGAAGTCTCACATACCATTTGGTGTGATGCTCACATCCAAATGGCATATAGGCCTCAAGTTACCTTGTTTGGTCTCCACTAGGTTGCTGTCAATTTGTTAGAAAAGTGGCTTAATAAGACACCCAATTCAGATATTGACAAATTAACTACTTCCTCAGCTGAGCAAAGGAAGTGAAAAAACAATTGGGCAGAAAATATGCACTGCATCACTTGTTTAAAACTGGAAAATTTTCTCCTGGAAACATTTGTTTGCTTTTCTCTTAATGATCCAGTCATTAGCCAGCCTGATTGAGTAGGGCTGCCATCCTAAGAAATCAACCTGGTTTCACAATGGTTAATCTGCTGTACTGCAGCCCAAAACTGCTGATGTTGTGTGCTCAGTCCTGATGGGGATCAAGGTTGACTCAGCCTTCCATCCTTCTGAGGTTGGTAAAATGAGTATGTAATAAGTAGCTAATCTTTTTTCATTGACTATACGTCATTTTTCTCTTTTCAGATAAAATGTACATTACAGTAAGACTTTAGAAGCTGCATAGTAAGTGACAGCTTTACATTTTCTCTTGTGTTTGTTTCTATCCTAATGGTCAGCACATAGATGCATATAAAGAGCACAGAAATATTGGTTTAATTCAAATGGAAGGCTCTTGGTCAAATAAACTACTGTATGATTTTTTACACTGCTAATTAGCACCATACCTGGAAGCTTCTTCTTCCCTCCTGCTGAAGGCAATTGAATAGTTTTAGGCTTTTAAATGGGTTTCCTCTTGCAGCTCAATCAGAAAATCACATTTTACATCACAACCTTTACAGAATGAATGAAAGCTTGCTGATAACCCCATAATACAAGAAATTAAAGAGTAAACCCACTGTACCATGGTTTACATGTGATCGTGTAACAATTCCTGTATGTCTTCAGCTGTGTTATACAAAAGGAGATGTGGTTCAATACTTATTCTTGTGCCAATGTATAACTTTTGTCATTAGGGTGTTACATCTGAACTGGCCCATGTGCCCAAACAACATTATTTTTGTGTGCCAGAAAGATGCTTCCAACTTATGGTGATCCAATGAATGAATGACCTCTATATGTCCTATTATTAACAGCTCTGCTCAGGTTTTGCAAACTGAAGACAGTGGCTTCTTTTACTGAATCAATCCAAATGAATGTCAGTGGAAAAAGTTACAAGGGGGAGAGAATGTGAATATTGACACCTATCAACTAAAATAGAAGTTTAAGCTTGCCTATATTTTGCTATTTATTCACATTGGGACATACAATAATACCTCGGATAACGACTGCATTGGATAACGCTGACATCGGATAACGATGCAAAATTTCTAAAGAAATTTTGCATCGGACAACCTTCTGTCAGCGTTATCCAATGCAGTCGTTCTTAGCAGCAGGGTGGCTAGAGAGCTGAATGGGCTTCTCTGTTCAGCTTCCCAGCCACCCTGCAGCTGTGGAGGCAGGAGTGGGGTGGCTGGAAAGCTGACGGGGGGCTCCCCCGTCGGCTTCCCCAGCCACCCCACAGCTGTGGATCAGGTCTTCCGACTCCCTGGAGCTGGCAGGGGTGTCAGAGAGCCTGAAATGGGTTAAAAAAAGTCCGGGGTTTTTTTTTTACCCATTTCGGGCTCCCTGACTGCCCCCCCTTGCCGGCTCCAGGGAAGTCGGAAGACCCGATCCAAACTGTTTCCAAAGTTCCCCCACCTCCCTGGAGGCTGCAGCAAACCAAAATGTCAGGATTCAAATCCCAATGTACTGGCTTGCTGCAGCCTCCAGGGAAACAGGGCTTTTTTTAACGTCGTGCGATCAATGCATCACACAACGTGAAAAACCGGATAACGACGAGACTTGTGGAATCAAGTCTCATCGTTATCCGAGGTACTAGTGTATATAGATTGTGGGAGAATAGTGAGACAATTTGATTACCTAATGGTAAATAAAATACATAAAGATGTAATTTAAAAACATGATCCAGATTTTTGTGTGTGTCAGAAATTATTCTGAGTTGAAATGATTTTTGCTGGAGAAACTCTGTTCATGGGACACCCAAACGAGTCTCCTTTCATGTCCTCAAGATCTTTTCCCACCTAAGTGGTTCCTATTTAGGTAAAGGTAAAGGTTTCCCTTGTTTGAAAGCCAGTCGTATCTGCCTCTAGGGTTCAGTGCTCTATTTATCTACTTCCAATTTCTTGTTTTCGAACTGCTAGGTTGACAGGAGCTGGGACAGAGACGGGCACTCAAACCATCATGCAATACCTGGGTCTTGAACTGCTGACTTGCCGACCTTCCACAGCCTATGATCCAGATAGAGTTAAGCCTGTTCTGGGGAACTCCATAGACAATTGAAAGGCTTACTTTTATGATCGAGATAAAGTTAAGCCTTTCAATTGTCTATTCTATAGAATTCCTGGGAACAGTTAACACTTGTGCTTAGATGTGTTAAAATCTATACAAGTCAAACTTTTTTAATATTGGCAGGTTTGTGCCTTAAAGGAGGACAATCTCCCACAATTAAGGAGAATGAGTTGTAAAGAGTCCAATCAACTGATTCCTTTAAATTTATTTCATGGGAAGCTACAGAAAGCTACAGAAAACTGCCAGCATATTAATAGTGGGCTGAACTAATTAGATCCAGCTAACATTGCAAAGTTTATTTCTGCAACATTGAAACAGCTGTTAGTGTGAAGTCAAAAATTGGCAAACATGACTAGGGCTTCTGCACTACAAATCAGAAAGCTCCTGGTAAAAGCTTCCGCCATAAATTCTGTATTACTTTCGGAGGAACTGAAAATACTTTTTAAACCCAGGAATGTAGCAACTGGCTATTCTCATACTTTTGAGATTTTGGCTAATAATAATTGTAAGTGTGGGCAAACTATGATTAGTCACTGCACATGCAACTAAGAAGTTCTGTGCACACATTAAGAATTAACTTTCCTGTTTTTTTACTTCTAACTGCAGCTCTTCATGTTGTGCCTAACTTTCAGGAATATTTGAATCCTATCCTTTGCACTTTCATGTTCTGGCATTAGAAATGAAAATAACATCTATAGAACATCACCCTATAATTGACACATGTGTTTCAGCACACTAGTATAACAGCTCTGGTAGAAATGTAATAGATGTTCAAGACCTCACAAACAGTGCAACCAATTATGATTCAGTCTAATATCACTAATTGTGATCAGTTCACAGCTTATGTTGGCAAGAGGAAATGCCGTTGAAGTGGCTCAATATTGGGCAGATGTCATCTAGCCTTTAAAAATTCAATTTTGTTTTTAGATGTGTTAACTTTAGCTTTGTATGTTATTATATGCTGGAAGTGCATCTATATGAAGAAAGGAAGGAAGTAAGGAAGTTCACATCTTATTTTAGATTAAATATTGAAACTGCCTGACAGGATCTTGACTTGTTTAATAACAGTAGATTGAGTTGAGATGTGCAATTCACCAGCTTGTCCATATTTATTGGATAATCCCTATAGGAATCAGGAATTAACTATCTAGTTTCCTGTATTCAGGTTTCAAGCACAGTGATCCTTGGTTCTTCAACTGGGCTCATCACCACTTCAGTGGCAGGAGTTCATACAGCAATATGTAAATTAATATAAAGATTTATCTTTTTATGCATTAAAATATCTACCAACATGCTGACAAAATAGAAGTAGTCAAACCTTTGGACCCAGCTCAACCTCAAACTTCCAAAATGGGATACAGTGTGCTATGGGACTCTAATACTGTATATACTCAAGTATAAGCTGAGTTTTTTAGCCCCAAAAATGAGCCCCCAAAAGGGAACATGGCCTATACTCAGGCCAGTGACCATGAGGGCCCCAAGACCGTGCAGGATTGAGATGTGCCAACAATTTAATTAAGTTTACCTTATTTTCATGTTTTTTTGATTATTGAAACTCACTAGGAGCTGCTGCATTTTCCACCCTCAGCTTATATTCAGGTCAATCTATTTTCCTGGGTTTTCTGGTCAAAATTAGGTACGTCAGCTTATATTTGGGTCAGTTTATACTCAAGTATATACGGAATACACAGTTAAGGTCTACTTAGCATGCAGAAATGGAAATGGAAAATGTCGGTCCAGTGTATAGTTCTATCAAGAAAGTAAATTCTAAGTTGGAGACTATTAGGGAAGGAATCAGAAAAGAAACTACCAGCAACACAATGCCTTTATGCCAGGGATGGTGCATATATCTTCCTCTAAATGTTGGTCTGTAACTTTCATCACCCTTTTTCAAGTTCAGAAAAAATATGGGAGAAAGAGTGAAGGAAGTCATGATGATAGAGATGTTATGTATGGTAAAATTAGGTTTGGCACAGAGAATGTAAAAAGAATGGCACACTCTCTGTCTCATAATATGAACAGATAAGATTGTAGAATAAAGCTGGACAAATGGTAAATTCGTGACAGATAAGAGGAAGTACTTTTTCACTCTTCACTTAGTTAAACTGTGGAATTGTCACCATAGGAAATCATGTAGGCTGTCAATTTGAATGGATTTAAAAGAACACACCATCACGGAGGGTAAGGCTGCCAATGGCAACTAGTTATTTATTATTTATTTATTAGTTCAAATTTATATTGCCACCCACTCGCTGTAGCGACTCAGGGCGGCTTACAAACAATACATTACATTACAAGATGTTGATGGGGGTCAGGGGGAGGGGCAGCAAAGTCCTCAACCTGCCCTGGCTTCTTCTTCCCTGGCCGTTATGACAGTTAAATATAACCTATGGAAATCAGAGGCAATGTTCTTTTGAATACCAGTTGCTAGGAACACACAAGCAGGGGTGGGATAGCAACCTGCATCATGCTCTTCCCAGAGACATCTGGTTGGCCACTGTGGGAACCAAATACTGAGCTAAATAGATCCTTAATATGATCTGTCAAAGATGTTGTTCTTAAACCAGCATTTAAAATGGGTTAATGCATCACAGTGACCAGTGTGCACTGTAGTTGTTATTCAATAATGGAAAATTACACTGCCATAGAAGTGGTTGTCACTCATTATAAAATTATATTATACCTTATGTGAGGTGTGTCCAATTAATTTCATTTTAAATTAAGCTGACAGGTGACTGCTTAAGTGAGAACCATCATGTGTAGGCAATGTTCATAATTTATGGATAACTTTTAGAAATCACCATTTCTAAAACTAAGGATGAATTATACCAAATGAATTTTATTGTGTTCTGGTTTCAGGAATATAGGTTATTGTACTGAACATTGATTTGAGTTGTTTCATATATTTTATCTTTGATATGTCATAATTCCCTTGAAGTATACAGTACACTTTATGATATGTTTGTTTGTTTAATCTATATATCAACAGTTAGCATTGGGAAAAGTTCTTTTTAAATGACCACTTTTGGGATTTCCCAGCCAGCATGGTCAATGGTTGGTGAGTATGTCAGGTTGTAGTTTAGAAGTTAATTTTCCTAGCTCTTGTTAGAGCATGTGCCAAATAGGGATCTGGAAGATGCCCACATCAGGGCTAGTGGGTCCATCTGTTCCAGAAATTGCATACATTATGGAACAGAAGGAGGACAGATACAGCCTAATGAAGGAGGACAAATACAGCCCAGTACATTTTTACCTTAGGTAAGTATTGATTGTGTATGATCAGTTGAATTGCAAATGTACATCATTCAAAACAATGATTTTTGATTTACTAAATATCTTAAACCTATCTTGCACTTCTTTCCATTGCTCTCACTGGGTACTGAAGCTATCATTCTGAAATCTGAGTGCCTGCCTTTAACTTTTCATCCTCACCTTGGATGAATAAATTTAGGTTAAAGATATGAATAGGCAAGAAAAACTGAATAAGCCACAGCCTCACCTTGAGGGCTTTCTGAGACCTATCAATCAAATGAAATAAGGCTCACAGAACAAAATAAAACCATTGCCAAGGCTTAAGGCAAAACAAAGAGACAGAGCTGGACAGTATTATATGTGTTTTTATTCTTAAAATTACTCACCTTAGTGCTGAATTATGTGCAGCCAACGTTTCCTTTCCTTCTCCCAAGTAACAGCCTAACCACACAGGAAAAATGCAGGCAGTGTGGGGTGGTCTGATTCATAGTTTTCTCCATTGATCAGATGACACAAAGGGAAATGAGAATTGGCCCAGAGTCTCACAACCCCGATATGTAGTTTTCCTCCTCAGCAGAAACCCTTCAACTTTCAAAACATGGAATCATTTCACTTTTAAAGGAGAAAAAGTGATCACGTGCTTTGAACCAATGCAGAAAGGAGAGACCAACCTTGCACATGCCAGAGGGATGCTTGTAATGTTTCAGATGATTATGGGTATGATTTACCAAACTTGAATATTTAAATATCCTAGTGGATTCAGTGGGAAGATGTATTGTGTTTTACATATACTTTCCATAATGTTGTAGTTGTATACCATCATGCCACTTCTGACTTATAGCAACCCTAACTGGGTTTTCAAGGTATGCAAGATGTTCACGGAGTGGCTTCCCATTGCCATCCCCTAATGCAGTGTTCCCCAAACTATGTTCTGTGGAATACTGGTGAACTTCAACTCCCAGAAGTCTCAGTCAGTACATTGGCTGATCAGTGCTTGGGGGGAATTGACTTAGGCTTCTGAAAATTGAAGTCCAAAAACCAAATATTGAGAAACACTGCTCTAATCTGTTTCTAAAGAAAAGTGGAGATTTGAATCCAGTTCTCCTAAGTCCTAGTCCAATACATTATCCACTGCGCCACACTGAGTCATTCCCCTACTCATATGATTAACTCCAAAATAAGCCAGTAGATACATGTTGCTTTTTTTAAAAAGCAAATAGTCAATTTCATTTTTTGCCTTGATTACCAATTAATGATGTAAGCAGTAAAATGCATGATTTTTGAGTTTAATTCGGTGCTGAAATGCTCAAGTTTCACTTCCGCACTAAATTGCTAGAGAATGCATGCCTCTTTACCTGTACATCTGTTTTGACCATAATATTGCTCCAGCTCTTTCTATGAGTCCATCTTCCTATAATAATAATAATAATAATAATAATAATAATAATAATAATAATAATAATAATAATAATAATAATAATAATAATAATAATAAAGTGGATTGGTTTCCCACCAACCTGCAGGGGACTTCCAAGCTGTCACAAAAGTCCTAATCCAGTGGAAAATGGTTTTATTGTTGGAAGCAGGGAGGAGTGTGAAAGTTGCATGACAGATGGGATTGTGTATGGAAGAATAGTCTCTTAGGGAGCAGCAGATTTGAGTAGTAGAACTAGGTTCACACAAGGAATATTGGCTGAGAGTCAAAGGTAAGATTAGAATCACATTGACCATTTGAATCTCTTCCTAGCTTTGGGTCCATTGACCATGCTTAATGGAAAGACAAAAAGCATCTATTATGAACCATGAAGAACCATTCGATGCAGCACAGTCTTTCACAGAGGCACTTAAAAGTCCAAGGAGTTACTCATGTGCCACATATGTCTAAAACATAAAATACGAGTTTAATGGATCTCTTGGGGGAAAGACAGCTTTAGAAACCTGTGCCTCTTTTCAGCCTAAGAAAGATTTAACTGACAGAGAAACGGCAGGGTCGCATATGAGAATTGGTAGGCCTGTGTATTTTTGTGCTAAGAAGGAAAATGAAGGGCTCCAACTATTTTCTCCAAAGTATTTCAGTTGTGCAACCATTTGCCTTAAAAGATGTCTGGATCATTTCCTGTTGCTGCTCCTGCTTTAGCATTGCTTTCAGTAGCTATGGGTTCTTTCATCTTCTTAAGTTAATCACACAGGCGGTTCCCACCAATCAGGGATCATAGCTAGAGATGATAGTAACATGTTATTCCATAGATATATGTAAATGTGCCTCTGTTTGTGAAGACATAAGAGAAATTAAATGAAATCATTTAAAAGTAAAGGTGTACTTTTTCAATTAATCATATTAATGATGTCAGCCAATTAAGAATCACAAAGTAAAGGAGATGCTACTGCTATGCTATATAGCCAATCATGAATGACTGTATGGTGACATCACTGATGCCAAGACATTGAGACTTATACTTGAGTATATATGGTATTTGCAGGTAATGCCAAAACCACAGGGAAGGAATGATTTTTAAAAAAGGGATAAAGAGTCAAGACAATTCCAGCAAAATTATCTCTGTCCAGTTTCTTAGAAATTCAAATAATTCACCTTCTTCAAAGTTAATTACTGGGGGTGATGGGGGTGCATATATTTGGTCCCTAATAACCAAATCAATAAAACATTCAGTTAGGAAATAATTTACCATATATACTCAAGTATAAGCCAACCCGAATATAAGCCGAAGTACCAAATTTTGACCTGAAAACCCAGGAAAATAGATTGACCTGAGTATAAGCCAAGGATGGAAAATGCAGCAGCTGCTAGTGAGTTTCAATAATCAAAATACATGAAAATATAGTAAAATTAATTAAACTGTTGGTGCATCTGAATCCGACACGGTCTTGGGAGCCTTGTGGACCTTGACCCAATTATAAGCCGTATCCCCTTTTGGGCTCATTTGTGGGGCTAAAAAACTCGACTTATACTTGAATATATACGGTAATCTCAATTGAACAATTATCTTTGATGATTCAACTATTTTACTGATACTACAACAAATAAAGTGGTTTACCCATTTAGAGAGAATGTCTTGGAATTCCACAAGGCATATGTGGAAAGAGGAGAAAGACAAAGCCCACGAGACAAAAACAGAGGAAGGTGGAGAGACAACATCAAAGAAACATTATAAGAACACCAAATAACACTGGTGGAGGCTGCTAGAATTGGCAGAGGAAGAACCTTGAATCTCCCTTGACACCCATTGGGATAAATGAACAAGGAAAGAAGAAGATGCTAAGATGACATTTTCAACTTCAGAAGATGGAGGAGAAGGTTTGTGTTACTAGAATTAGGATCAGTTGTTTTATTTGTTGCTTAAATCTGGAATTTGTTTGATTACTTTACCAAGAGGGTGATTTTAAAAAATAAATAAATGGCCTAGCTGTGGCTGAGAACATCGTCCCCTCCTCTGGGTGCACAACAACGGCCTGAGGGAGAAGACTCCATGGCCTGGCAGGTGGCTGAGGACCTTGCCCACTCTTCTGGGCCAACAACAACGGCCTGAGGGGAGTTAGTCTGTGTTCTGGTCTGGTTGTATTTTGTATTGTGTGAGGTTATATTTTATAATTTTATTGTACTGTTGCTGTTTTGACTGTAAGCCGACCTGAGTCGCCTCGGCGAGTGGGTGGCAATATAAATCTGAATAAATAAATAAATAAATAAACAAACAAATATACTGTACTGCAACATTGCTCAGCTCACTGTTGTATGGAAGGCTGAACTGTAAGTACATAAATTAATCATTCAATGATATTTCCTTCAAAATATAATCCTTCTTATTGTCATGATTGTGGTCGCCATATTTTCTGGCTTTACTTAAAGTTAGCCAGACTGACTTTTCTGTCAGCTTTCTGTCCTTGTTTATCCTTATTTTATATTCCCCATGTCATGATCTTAGGTCGACAACTAGTTGCTAAGATAGTTACCAAATGACTGCACACCTTAGCCCCTTATTTCAGATCTTAGTCAGATAAAGTTGGACAGTTAGCTGTCTAACTCATGAGGTCATTGAAACACCTGCAGACCGGGAACCTTCTCCAGACTTCTCTGGGCTTCTCAAAGCATCTCAGTCTCAAAGCATGAGATCATTGAATTCCTAGGGGGAGGAAAAGTCCCTCTTTCTCTATATAAACTACAAGTTTTCAGACCCAAATCGGTCCTAACTTAAGGCTAAAATGCTTTGTTAGCTGAACCTTTTGAAGGAATTCCCCTTCAAGGGAATACCTACATGTAGAAGAATGCTGCCAGATGAAGCTGATGAATATCAGAGATGCTATGGACTATGTCAGATTGCCCTGAAATGATTTGCCATCCTATGGAATTGGACAGAGCTGGTAAGAGGCGAGTTGGCCCCTTCAAGGACTTTGGGGGGTTTATTTTGCTATACTATACTGACTCGTGGACTTTCTGAAGGACTCATAGGCTCTCATGGACTTTTCATCGCCCAGGAGAGAGAGTCCTATGGACTTTGGGGATTTTATTCTCTACAGCTTTGCTTCACTAATTATGGAATATAAAATAAAGTTCCGTATTGGGACTTTACCTTGTTGAATTCTACTTTGGCATAGCACTGGCACATAGCTCTCTGTTTCCACCACACACTGCTACTGCAATTTCCAGGGAAAGGAATACTCCCTAGGAGGTTATCATTTGTTATATATTGTCATGAAGACATTTACTCCCCAAAACACTTGGATGACACACAGTTGCAAGGAGAAACCTTGACCAAGATAAGATGGTAGGATTTCCACCAATAGCATACAGCATGAATTGTGGTGCCATCTTCACCTCCCAAGATGTATGTGATATTTATGCCAACTTGTCCACACTAGATGCCATTAATTGAATTTAGAAACATGTCCACACCTCAAAGTGGGTGGCTCAGAGCCAAGGACAATGAGGCAGCACCTTTGCCCATAGGATAAAAGAAGGCAAATTTGACCCCCTAGATGGGAGCTCTCCATAGACAACCACCTCTTGGGAAGAGCATAACAGCTGGGTGCTGAGTTGCTATAGGCCTGGGACTTTCTCTACTACCAATTCTGGGCTTGTACTAAAGGGAGGGAAACCTTTCTTGGAATGTTTCTATTTCTTATTCTATATTAACTGACAGTTTATAAATTAAGATTTATCTAATAAAGCATTATTCCTTGCCATCCACTGAGAGTTTATTGCCTCCAGATCCCAAAAGAACCTAGGTCCAACTGGCTTGGGCTGCCTTGTTATTGCACCATCCATTAATGTAAGCATGTGGGATGGAGGAGAAACTCAGAGTAGCTTGACAAAATTTGTTGCACCTTTGTCTTTCTCAAGACGTGCAATTAAGTGAATTCTTCAATGTGTATATTATTTCCATTTCTTCAAGAAAGAAACTTACGCTGCACTGAATAATTAGTCTTCATTCACAATTTGGAAAAGAGATGAGACTGTGACAGGTTGCCACCCGTTGATAACACTCAACCACCTCTTGGGAAGAGCATAACAGCTGGTTGAGAGTGCACAACTAAAGTACACCACAGCTTGAATGAGGAGTGATTAACCTTTGGCTGAATTCTGCTAGTTCCAAGCTGTATCATTTCAAACAATTCTGTTCCACCTGCTAAAATTTTGTGTTTTCTCATCATGTTAGAACAGTTCCAAAATTCTAAATTGTGAGTTGCTTGGATTATGAGAAATGTTTTTCAAGGATTAAAAGAAGCCTAACTCCCTGCTGTAATAACAGCGAAAGCTAGTTATTGTCTAATTGGTAATCTCAGGAGAATAACTCTCACCAGTTTCTGTGAACATTTTTCAGATTTGGTAGATTGTGTCATGGTAATGCATGGATGTGCATTACCATGACAGACTGTGTAACATATTATAGAACAACGTAGCCTTAGAGCATATGAGGGCAATAGTGAAGATTTTCTAAGGGCAACTCCTGGTGCAATTGAATATATAGATTGTTTAGATGTTTGTTTATAATTTAATGTTTAGTTTTATAAGTTTATATATATTTTCTTTGTGTACAAGTGCCATATGCTAAATAAATAAAAAATTACAATCTGCTCTGTATTAGTGTTATTTATTAAAAATAAATATTAAAAAAAATCAAGTGTTGTCTTGCTGAAGCTGAATCAGTCTGCTTTCCACTAAATTCTGTGAATTCAATTGTTAACCCCAAACAAAGGAGACACATTGGCCAAAATCTTCTAGCATAGTTATGCCAGCAAAAGGGCAATGGAGTAATTTGCAAAGGGATATTGCTGGTAATTAACAAGATTCTGTTAGAACTTCTCATTGTATGCCAATTAGTTGGCTTGACACATGAATAAGAATCCATTTGGAGATTCACCAATCAGCAATTTGCAGTTGGTTTGACACATAAATAAGAATCCATTTGGAGATTCACCAATCAGCAATTTGCAGTAAATCCCATTGACTCAAAAGACAAATAGTTGGCCTGGCTCAATCAAGACAAGATAGAGATGTACCTGCTGAGTCAATTCAGATCAGGAAACAGAGTAAGCCTGTGATCCATTAGACAACTGTGTGCTTGAACTTTTAAGAAATTTTTGATGAAATCCTTTAGGAAAGAGTCAGCAGATTAAATTGAGTTTATGGGGGTAAGAAGCCAAGAGAATCAACTGTCCAGTAGACATGGTGGACATATGTTTGGTGACTAAGTAAAGAACAAAAAAGGGAAATTATACAAGTGGCTTGTTTGAAGAGATCCTAGTGTCATAGAATTGTAGAGCTTGGGTTCAATTTCCTGGTAAAATGAAAATCTAAAACTGAATTACAGGTATCTGTGACAGACTTCCATCCTACTTTTGTTTATAAAAAACCTATTGAAGGGGGATTACAAGATAGTCCTCCTCCAAAGCAATCAATTCTACTGATGAATAGATCTTACAGCCAGTATGTTCTTCCTAATACATAGTCAAAAATCTCATTTCTTATCATTTGAATCCATTCTTTGGGTCCTACCTTCTCGAGTCATCAAAAACAAATTTGGTGCATTTCCACCATAACCGTCCTTCAGATATTTGTAAATGTCCATCATCTCACCATTCAGTCTTCCCTTCTCCAGATTAAAATACACTCAATTCCCTCAAATGTTCTTCATAGGCCTTGGTTTCCTCCTACTGGGCATAGTCCAACTGGCCAATAGCCTTCTAAAACCGCCATGCCCACAACAAATACAGGAGAGATTTGGCTAGAAGCAGCTACTATTACTTCCCTTGACTTTGTATCTACTTCTGTAGATACAGTTTAGTGTTGCAGTAAAGTGGACTGATGGTTTGGTTGGTTGCCTTTGTTAGCACTTGTTCACATTTAGCTGTTGACTTAAATTTGGCTTGTGGCCTACTAAGACCTCTAGATCTTGTACACATGTATACTGCTAAGCCATAGGTTACTCATCCTATATTTGTGCATCTGTTTTTTCCTGCAGAAGTTTTGCTTCTAAGGATCACTTTGCAACCAGTGGTTTTTGTCTAGTTCATAAATAATCTGGAGTTATTGGTAAACAGTCTTCTTCTTCTGTGCTTCCTCTTTTACCCATCAGATGTCGAGGAAGATGTAATGTTCTTGTTCTGGCACTTCTAGTGGCCTCCACCATGTTATTTGGTGTTTCTGTAGTATTTCTTTGATGTTATATCTTCACCCTCTCCCCTCTCCACATATGCCTTGTAAGGTATGGAATTCCAAGACATTCTCTCCAAATGGGCAAACCACTTTGTTTCTTGTCACTGTATGTAGTGCAAGATTGGTTCTGTTCCAATTCTTTCCTTTATAATCTCATTCCAGTGAGATGGCTAAATTTGCTTTGAAAATTTTCAAGATGATCAAAACAAAAGTGATTACAAAATCAAACCAAAAAAGTATCTTCAAGCCATGAATAGGTCGAAAAAATGAAAAATGTACTTCATTGTAGAAAAGTGTCAGATGATAAACACTGGGGCAAACTTTTAAAATGTAGACCTATTGGCTGAAATCCTGTTTGTGCATGTGTCATGTAAAGCTGTGCTCAGGTAAATTTGATGGGTATCATGCCAAGGCAAAAGGGAAACACACAATTCAACCACACAGTTGGTTGCATAATTCCCATGTTCATTGCATCAAACTTATCAAAGGGACTGAATTGCTTTGGCTGTTTTTCTATAAGTTTGGGGCTATTCTAGCTCAGGAAAAATGTAAGCATGGGAAGACAGGAAGAGGCTGTAAAATTCAAAGGTAGCACACAAAATACATTCACTTAGGTGCTCATGTAGGTCTACATACATGAAATGCATTCTCACTTCATAAAACGATACTAGCCATACAACTAGAGCTGAAGAGGAATACTGTATTCCTATAAAACAGCAAAGAAGAAAAGCTTTGTGGCCAGTTTTCCTACCAATAGTTGATTAGCCTGATTTTCCATCTCTGTATTTGTACCTAACAGATGAATATATGAGCCATCCTGCTACATTTCCATGTGTCATTCATAATTACATAATTTGTTTATCAAGCTCAAGATACAGATTCCTCCCCACATGGAACTAGAGAGGGATGATGGGTAGCCATCTAGCCCCTAAAGAATGCCAGCACCTAGGTTTTCTTTAGCACTGGGTGCAGAAATACTTGCCTAATGAAGGTTTTCTTGTGAATAAAAGTTAACTTGTGAATGGACATGTAAACTTTTATTGCATGTAAACATGTACAGGTAACGTGCATGTAGCACTGAAGGATCAGGTTTAAAAGCCTTTCATTCTAAGTGCAGAGTACTAGAATAGTGTTTTTTGCAGCTCCTAAGGGACTGCAGTGGCTTAATGGTTAAGACACTGAACTTGATGACTGGTTGGTCAGCAGTTCGAGACCCGAGTACTGCACAATGGAATGAGCTCTCATCTCTGTCCCAGCTCCTGCCAACTTAGCAGTTTGAAAGCAAATAATTACAAGTAAATAAATTAAACAGTGTCCTGTGTTAAGTCATGCCTGCCACATGTCCATGGAAACATTTGCAGACACAGACAGCACTGGCTCTTTGGCTATAAACAGAGATGACCACTGAACCCTAGAGTTGGATACGATTGGCTTTTGACCAAGGGTGACCTTTACCTTTACCTTACTGTGTCTACCTAACTGATCTCCAATCCACTCAACCCTTGGTCTTGGCTTGACTGCTTTCCAACTTCATGTCATATGCCAATGAATTGCCTTCAGACTCCCCTACATTAACTCTTGCTGATTTTTAGCTGCTTTGTAGTTGTGCTGCCTGAAATATTGGACATCATTCCTTCTAATTCACAAGCAAGACAGGAAAGCAACCCTTCAGTGCCAGGCATCATATCCAGATAAGAATTCCATTTGGGAAGAAAATAATTTAAGAGCCTTCCCCTTTTTCTTTGCCCCAGAAGCAGACAAAGCAGACTTAGCAGAGAACTGACCATGACACATGAGTTAGTGTGGCCCAGGAGACAGCGTACTGAGCCTGAATATAGGATATACAGATTCAAATCACTTATTAAAGCATGAGGCTTTCTGGGTGGCCTCAAGCATATATTTCCCCAGGTGGTGTGGAGTCTAAATGAGCAAAGAATTAGACACACCATGTTGGTCACCACAAAGTGTTAGGGAGATTGTTACTGCTGTGATTGTTCTCTTAAAGTTGACCATTTAGCAGCACGCTGACTCATTTCACCCATATTGGCTTCTATACTTTCTCATATTCCCTAAACCTGTGAAATACCTCCTGGGGGAGTATGTCTTTCCCCACTTTCTCTGCCTCATGGCTCTCTTTGAGCATAACACATTTTAGCAAAGAAAACCCACCATAGGGTGTGTGATAGATAATGCTGAAGCTGATTCCAGAAAGGCATAAAGTATTCTTTTCATTCTTGCTTATTTCTCCCTCAGATGTGCAGGTGCCAGCAGTAAGACTAGAGTGTAGAAAGACACTCTTAGCCCTTTGACAGGGTATTTTCCAAAGCTGAGATAATGTTCAAATGGCACGCTGAAGGCACCAGCTCCTCCTTGTCTGTCATCAGCCCTGTCTTATTGTCCAGCCTCCCCCTCCTTTTTTTCTTCCTTTGTTAGCTAAGAGTGGGCATGCTCTGTTTCTCCACCATTTGCCAGCAAACTTGTTGGCTTGCTGCCCATCTTAAGTACCGTGCAGGCAGGATGGCGCCTCCAACACTGAAAACAATATTTAATGTTTTACATCATTGTGGGCCTGTGGATTAATTTCCAAATCCATGAAGTAACAGTGGATCAGCATGTGGCCTGCTAATGCTGGGCCAGGAAATATTGCATGAGGGGAAGAGATTAGTGAGCCGAGCGCAAGAAATTATAGCCAGCATTAGCCGCAGAATAATTGCTTGGCCTGTGATCAAACTTCCTTCTCCGGTCAACTGAAGAGGGTCTTACAATGGGCTGAGAGAGGGGAAAGGCACATCTAAAGGTAAAGGAATCTGGGTAGAGCCTTAGACACTGTTTCTACATTTAGGCAATAGTAACTGAAATTAAAGAAGAAAACTCCAGAAAACAAAAGTGTTGCTTGGAACTGTTTAAAGAAAGGTATTATTTAAACTGTAATGACCCAAAACCATTACTCAACAGTGAGAGAATTCCTTCCCTCCCTGACACAAATAAACGAATTAGTGAGACATGAAATTTAGCATATAAATTTATCTTCCACACTAACAAGGATAATTGACCTTGTCACCCAATTCTGGGTGATTGGATTCACTCTCTGGCAGAGGTACTAGAAAGACCCAAGAACTTACAATGAGGCAGGGTTTTCAGTCAAAACAAAATATGGTTTATTGGGAGCAAAAGCAAAGGCAAGCCTATTCGGGCATATAGTCTGGCCAGACCTATAATTCTAAATAGCTAACCTTCCCGCAACCGTTCTGAGGAAAAGACCCCCCTTGTGATCCCTGCTCACAAAATTTGGTGAACAGAAGATAACCCCCACCCACCTCTAAGGGCTTATATCTGCTATCTAGACTAGCTTCTAGGTGACAAGGGAGAGGGGATTGCAACTGGGAAAGAGGAAAGGCAATTAACATATTTTAATTACATGCAAACATAAAACAAAGGCAGCTCTGAGGTCAGATACTTTTAGTTACACAAAAGCGGCAGATTACAGCTATTGCTGAAAAAACCGGTTATAGAGAGTTTACATTAGGTCAAAGGAGCATATTTGTGGTTGACAGGAATAACCAATTGCATGTAGCGGCGGGAAAACAGTGGATTCCGGCATGAATGGAGCCTCCGGACGCAATTGATTTAGCGTCTAGCGTGTAAGCAAAGAAACAAAGAGAGATGTTAGAATCAATATGCCTTAATCATTTAGTTAATGGGAGACCTTTGAGGAGAGAGGTCACCTTTTGTTTTTCCCTTTTAATCCTCTGGCTGTGTACGTGGGAGACGGGATGTCCGCTTGTCCCTGTGCTTGTCATTTTACTTCGCTTGCTTCCCCCCCTTTTTCCTGATCAACTTTGGGGTAGTTCCCCACAGATTTTTGCTATGTTTTATGCTTGGTCAGTGTTCTAATCAATGTTTAATTGAACTTTAATCAAACCAGAGGAATGAGTCATTCAGCTTCCTTTGTGAAGGAATTTCTGCTTATCAGAAAACGTCATCAAACCGGTTTTAAGAACAATGGAGGCAATCAGGGCCATGTTTTACATTCCTTGCCAGAGTCTATTGACTATTGGGTAATCCCCCTTCCTCCTTGAGAGCATTCCAATCGTATGATTCAACTTTTGGCTTCTACCTTATTTTCCGTGTGTGTGTGTGTTGTGATTTAATAAACGTTTTGATTAGTTATAATGCTTTATTCAAAATTTTAGGTAACACTCCTTCCCTTCTTCTCTTAAGATTTCGACTGACCAGTGGGCAGTCGTATCTTAGGCTGAGTGGGTCCTGGTGTGGTATGCCCCCCCCCGGGGGCCCTGGTCACGTGGGTCCTGGTACAGCGTTCTCAGGGATTACAAAAAGGGGCACACACACACAAATTAGAATTATAACTACAGCAATCCCAAACCCCGTCATGAATAAATGTTTCCAACATCTGGGAGTAGGCCAATTAGCCAATTCCCCAGTGAAAACCCAGTGTTTTACTCTCAGTGGTGAGATTGTGGATGGTTTCGTCTGCCTGCTTGCTGTTAAATTTAGGCAGCACATCTATTTAAAATAAGGGGGTTGTCCAAACTACCAAATGAACATCCTAACATTCTATACATTCTACACATGTTTAGAAATTTTTAAACAAAAAAATACAGGAACACAGTGTGCTAGCAACACTTTAGAGAGAGAGAGAGAGGTAGAGAGAGTCGAAAAGAAACGAGGTGATAGGAATATTAATAATAAAAGACATGATACTCCTCCATTGAATTTTAGACATGCTCTGGAGCACTGTCATCCGTTCACTTTTGGGATCCAACACAGGGCTTCCACATCTTTAGCTTTTTCCTGTAGTGAGGGAGAGAAAACACAACACATCTCCCCAAAACCCTCCCACATTTACTTTTAAACTTTTATTTCTTAACAATAAACGACAACAAACATGCTTTAATGTACGGTAATACCTCATATAACATCAGTATGATGCATTAAGATCCCATGGGATGCTTCAGATAACCGCCAAAACCTTTGTGGTTACGATGCATCTCTATGGCTATGGCTCCCATAGGATCCTAACATGCATCGGGTAACACTAAAAATCATATAACATCTAGACCTGTGGGGCCAGGTTTTAGGGTCATATGAGGTTTGACTGTACTCCCATTACATTCACTGTTCCCTGTGGATTTATGTAAGGGAATTCCTTAAGATTCCAGGTTTAGTAGGAGAAGAGGGCTTTTATTGTGCAAACCCCATACTTACTCCAGAAGCCACTAATGCATGATTCAATTGCAACTGTGAGTGCTTTTTAGAGGCAGGAATTTACCTTCCTGGCCCAAACCAATGTAAACCAAATTAAATACTTTGAGCAAACAATTGTTTCACTCCCATCTGATCTGAGGAAGGTGCTGCTTCCCTACCAAATTCAGCCTCCCCCTCCCCTTTGTGAGTCTGGGAGTCTCCTAACTAATTTCTAAACTGGCCTCATTGTGAAATCTATTTGTTTACCTTTACCCTGTTTTCCTTCTGGCATCCTGTATAATAAGAATGAGGGTTTAACAAACGCACTGCAGATGTTTTTGAAATAACTTTATTGTTGGAGTTGCAAAGCAATCTTTATGGTTCAGTTTCTTTAACTAGGATTCTTAACTGGGGACGGTGCATAGGGACACTCAAATTTCCTTAAGATTGTGCACTTAGTAGGATGAGAGGAAATTTCCCATGTGCGATGTTCCAACAATCTTCAGAAGCCACTCACACAACACACATGCAGACAAGACAAAATACAGCTATGCAATGACAGAACAGACTATGCAGGGGCAGGGCACCTCTCCTGCCTTCCTTAAGGGAAATTTTGACAGGGAGTTTGCCCAGAAATAAAAACATTTAGCTTTATTACTTTTGACTGTGCAGCCATTCTTTGTGATGTTAAAGGCTTACAGCTGCTCTTAAGGAGCAAGCTACTATGTGCTTATTTATTTACTATGCAAAACTTCTCCCACCTTTTTCCGGAACTCTTGTTGCAAGGTCCTGGGTTTGAATCACAATTTTTAAAAGCATTTTTTTTTTTTCAGATCGAAAATCAAATGTGCTTCCTGGGGCTTTTGCGATTCAGTTAATTCAACCCCAGTACATGTGTGTATTGAGCCACATTATACAAAATCAAATTTACAGCAACCATTTCAGAAATGCATATGTTTTCAAAAGGTTTTAATAGGTTTATGTTCAAATTAACTTTTCACTATGGGGCAGCAGTTTCCTCCTTTAAAGCAATTACAGTACTTTCTTAGGTAGTCAGTATTTTTGTTCAGACAAGCAGAGCTTTGCACAGACATGATTCCAAGTTTCCAATTTAAACTTATCCAGATTATAACACATGCATAGCCCCTTTGTTTAAGCAAGTATCAGATTATACAGGACAATGTTCCATTTCCCTGTGCCACACATTAAAGGTTCCCCTTTTTTTTTAATATCCATCCATTATTTTCTACTAGGCCATATCTCCTTTTATTTCTGAAAATGGGTCTCCACGTGCCATATTTAGAGACTGTTAAGGTATACACCAGACAAACCAAATTCTGAGTTAGCATGGCCCTTTTAAGATGTGGGCCAGATTTTCAAAATACGTTTTTGCATTTTAGGCAGATGCTTCTTGGCCCCCCTTCCCACAAAACTGGGTTCTCAAGTGAGACTCCAATTGTCCTTTTTCCCAGGGAAAAAGACAAGCCAAAACCTCCATTTCCGCTATCTTCATGCCCTTTCTCGGGACAGACACTGGGGTCACCCAGAACTCCAGGATTTGCTCCGAAGGCTTTCTTGGGGTCCCTTGCCTATCTGCAAGTTTTCCAATTCAATTATAATATTGCCAGGTTGAGCTGAGCACTTTAAATGAAGCCGGGTAAAAGGGTGGTTGAGGTGATTTGCCTTCTTGCATTGATATTTTGTGCAGGCCAATTCTGCCTGCGGGGAGTACCCTAAATTTCATCCATATGTGGGGCGTATGGCCAGGTAGCAAACTTATGTTTTAAAATTAGCCTTTCATCAGATGAGGCTCCTTATTTCATATTTGTCAGCCTTGCTGGGACAGCAGGGTGACACAGATTAATTTGAGGCACAACGAAAAGGAAGAAAAAGTCCCCATTTCTTTGCCAACTAGGGCAGTGGAATCAGAATTTGGGTGGGGCAGTGCATATGCCTGTAATCTTAGACAGTATGCGACTCTGTTTACTTTAGTGGCCAAGCAGGAAATTCAACTGATGGCCAAGCTTAGTGGAAGAGGAAGGAGGGGCCGCTTTCCCCCCTTCAGGCTATTGTGAATGGAATGTGTTTTTTTTTTTCTCAGCAGGAGGCAATTTCTTAACTTCTCTGCAGTGCTACAATGTTTGCACTCTGCACATGTTCTATGGAAAGTCCGAATTTTTACTTTGGAAGCCATTTCTTTAAAAGCAAATGCATTTTCAAACACATATTGGTTGCAGTTGGCTTTGTATGGGAAAGAGGGACCTTTCTGATTAATCTGTCCCAATTTCCAGCCTTTGCCAATCTCAAAAAATTTTTTTAGATATACCAATCATCAAGTTAGTATATTTGTTTTGTTTTCCAATTAATTCCATTTTATTTGCTGCATTTTTCCACTATTTCTAAGTTCCAATTCCTAATTTCCAAAGCCTTTATTGCTTGAACTACCTACGTTTTTGTTTCAAATTCTGCTCAATTCTCCTTTGGGTCCCTTTTAAAGGGATTTTCCTGTAACTTCTGATACTTACTTAGTTCGATTTCGAGCCTTATTTAAAAGGCAGCAATGCATTTTGAACATTGCCATTTCCTTTATCCTTATAATAATTTACCATGTCCCAATCTAAAGGACAACAATAATCCCGATTTATACATTTCCAATCTCTGTCTTAAAGTTTAAATTAGACAGAGAAAGGAATAACATCATTTTGTTAACCATACTTTTTATATCCTTTTTACAATACACATATATACAGATCTGCCACATCTCCAGCATGCATCAGGCCTGGGTACTCTTTGGAAGCATAACTTCTTAAGGACATGCTTCCTTCCCCTTTAAAGCCTTCTGCAGAGCATGTTAATACCTCACAATGGCAGTTTAAATTTTCTAAGTTCCTAGTCCTCATTATTTACACATCACAAAAATGCAGGCACACATTTATTTCGTTCACACACACACCCAGGGTACCCTTATTCATTCATTCATCATACATGCATGCATATTTACATATATTACACATTCATTCCGTTTTCAAACTGTGTATTAGACCTCTTTTTCCTGCAATGTTCCACGCAATCGCTAGAAAAGCAAGGGAAAATTCCATGCTTTCTCAGACCTTAAGGGCCATGGTTTACTGTGGTTCTCAGGAGGCTGGAATTACCTGCCACCTGGGCACAATGACTTAATCTTATTGCTAATCATTCTTATAAGCCATTCCCAGGCTGCCTCTTATGGCAATAGCCTGGGATTCTTCCAATTTGGGCTGCCCTGTGTTCGAATTCAGTTACAATTTAACAGATTGCTTTAACTTAATTGGGGCTTTCCTTTTAGAAACAACGGACAAGTTACAATTTATATGGGTGCTGAGTTACATTAACCCTTTGTTTAATCTATGACTGCTGTCCCCTTCAAGCCTTTCAGCCTGAGTGGGTTGCAGCGGGCTCAAATTTTAAATGCTTTTCTATTCTGTTTACTCTTTTTCATTCTACTCTATTTAGCACCCCCCACTCAGCTAGCAGGGATGGATGGCAATAAACTATTTCTCCTTCCCTTTTCTCTTTTGGCTGAGGAGTCCTGTTCTGCTTACTGGGTCCTAGCTTTCCCTTTTCCAACGAGTCCATTGAGATTGGCTCACTGTTTCAATTCGAGCTTTTAATTTTTACCTTTTTCTTTTTGATTTTATAGTGCCCAATTTTCCTCATGATTTCCTTATTTCACTAAGGACGCCTTCCATCATTCCTTTCAGCCCGCTCACTCCTGCAACTCCAGGAACTTCCATCTGTTCCCAAGGTCCGATTTCTTCTACAACTCCCCTTCCCAACATGTCCCGCTGGGGCATGTCTGAGAGGTCCAGTAGGTTTACCTCTGCGGTTTAACCCACTGTAACCTGGGGGGGGGGCTGCAAAGTTACGGACCCCAGACTCTCCCGACTGGATTTGTTCCTTTTGCTGGCAGGGGTGGTGGGCATCAAGGGCTGAGGAAACACCCCAGATTTACAAGGATACCATGAGCAGCGGGTTTGAGGAATTAAGGAGCCAGAAGGTGCAATGGACCCAAAACGGTCCTCTTCAATCCTCCTCAATTGCCTCTCTATACTTTGGGGGACCCCAAATTTGGGAGGAGGATTAGCCTTCTCCCATTACAATATAAAGATTGCCCTCGCAAGGGTATCGTTCAAGGTTTTGTGGGTGCAGCCTCACGGAGAGCGCTGCGTGCTCCGAGTCCCCAGATCTCCTCAGACTCACTTCTAGCCTTCTAATAAATTCCTTTAGGTGCCTTAAACTTAAGTTGCCTTCTCTAGGCCAGGCGGGCCTCAGGTCCCTTTGAAAGGGGCCGGTCTTGGGTGCTTAAAAGTTTCAACCTCCATTTGCTCAATTTTAGACTTGGGTCCCACCAAATTCTTCCAATTCTTGAGGACATTGCTGCGTGGCGTCCCACCAGCCTTTTCCTCCTTTCAGCCCAGCCTGAACTCTCAAAAAGCTCCTCCCATAGCTTGCCTTAGGCCTAGGTCTTGGTGCTTACCGAGTTACCCCGCGCAGCGCACTGGCGGGAGCGGACCACACAGTTTCTTTCCCTTGGTGTCTCTCACCAGGTATCACCCGTCTCTCGAGACTATTTGTACTGGTCTCACGGTCGACGAACCTCCTCTCTTGACCAGTCTAGCCAATTGGCCACGTGTGCTCAGGTAATTACTCTGCCACAACGTGCTTTTCCGAATCCTCACCGGGTGCCACCCGTCTCTCGGACCCTGCCACTTGACAAGGCTTAGTGTTAGGTGATGATTCTACCCACTAGCCCGAACTTTTAAACTAAAGGCGCTCACAGGGGGACAAGTCCTGCTCTTGCTTTTCTAGTGGTGGCTAACCTCACTAGTGCCCAATTTGTTGTGCAATTCAGGTCCGTCAAACCTGCTTGTTGCACTCTCGGTGGGACTCTAACCCACGCTTCTCAATACCCGGACTGCCACCCGGGGGAAGGTCAGTTCAGCTGGCTGTTTAAACTAACTTGGCAAGAATTTCAAAGGGACCCCAAAATCAAAATTATACGTTACCAATCCTGAAGTTTTCAGTCGCAGAGACGAACTGCAGATGAGTCTCTCAAAGCCTGATTGAAGATTTCGAATAGGAGGTCGTTCTGGTTTTTCTTTCCCTCTCTTTGTGTCCTGCACCTCTTAAGGAGTTTGCAGGAACCAGAGGCATCCCGGACGAGCCCCCAATTATGTCACCCAATTCTGGGTGATTGGATTCACTCTCTGGCAGAGGTACTAGAAAGACCCAAGAACTTACAATGAGGCAGGGTTTTCAGTCAAAACAAAATATGGTTTATTGGGAGCAAAAGCAAAGGCAAGCCTATTCGGGCATATAGTCTGGCCAGACCTATAATTCTAAATAGCTAACCTTCCCGCAACCGTTCTGAGGAAAAGACCCCCCTTGTGATCCCTGCTCACAAAATTTGGTGAACAGAAGATAACCCCCACCCACCTCTAAGGGCTTATATCTGCTATCTAGACTAGCTTCTAGGTGACAAGGGAGAGGGGATTGCAACTGGGAAAGAGGAAAGGCAATTAACATATTTTAATTACATGCAAACATAAAACAAAGGCAGCTCTGAGGTCAGATACTTTTAGTTACACAAAAGCGGCAGATTACAGCTATTGCTGAAAAAACCGGTTATAGAGAGTTTACATTAGGTCAAAGGAGCATATTTGTGGTTGACAGGAATAACCAATTGCATGTAGCGGCGGGAAAACAGTGGATTCCGGCATGAATGGAGCCTCCGGACGCAATTGATTTAGCGTCTAGCGTGTAAGCAAAGAAACAAAGAGAGATGTTAGAATCAATATGCCTTAATCATTTAGTTAATGGGAGACCTTTGAGGAGAGAGGTCACCTTTTGTTTTTCCCTTTTAATCCTCTGGCTGTGTACGTGGGAGACGGGATGTCCGCTTGTCCCTGTGCTTGTCATTTTACTTCGCTTGCTTCCCCCCCTTTTTCCTGATCAACTTTGGGGTAGTTCCCCACAGATTTTTGCTATGTTTTATGCTTGGTCAGTGTTCTAATCAATGTTTAATTGAACTTTAATCAAACCAGAGGAATGAGTCATTCAGCTTCCTTTGTGAAGGAATTTCTGCTTATCAGAAAACGTCATCAAACCGGTTTTAAGAACAATGGAGGCAATCAGGGCCATGTTTTACATTCCTTGCCAGAGTCTATTGACTATTGGGTAATCCCCCTTCCTCCTTGAGAGCATTCCAATCGTATGATTCAACTTTTGGCTTCTACCTTATTTTCCGTGTGTGTGTGTGTTGTGATTTAATAAACGTTTTGATTAGTTATAATGCTTTATTCAAAATTTTAGGTAACAACCTGTATAGCCTGAGAACAGCAGTCTCCTCTATAAAACAAGCTTTAAGATTAATTCTTCTAGGAAAGAAAAAAATGAAGATCAATATTTTTGGACAAAAAAAGTCATTAAAATCTGGACATCACTTTAATGGCAGGGGGGAAAGGAAAGAAAAATAGACGTATAATTTGGCTAATGTAGGGTAGACACATGTCTGATTCAACAGGTGAATATCCACTGTTTGAAGGGTTTTCAGAAGATAGTCCTTGCTTGGAAGATGACTTCTGTTCAATTGGCTAACCAATTCAAGCCGGTTCCAAAACAGAAAAAAATAATTAAGGAATGAGATTTGGGGTCTTAAAGTTGCCCATCAACAGCTCTTGTATAGCAAACTAAGCATTTATCCTAATATGGTGCAATGTATTGCATTTCAGTTTTACTATATTTTAACAATGCTTATTAGTATCATATTTCCTTGTATATTTATATAAAGTGGTGTATGCAAACCTTATGTGCATATGTGTCCTCTTTGAGGAAGATGCATATTCTCTCTGTGTGTGTGTTAGTTTTATTTAGAAGAAAATATTGCTCCTTAAAAAAAAGTTTAAATACTGATCCTAAAAATGGCCTCTCAAAAGTAAAATGCTGTCTGTTATGAACTGCTTGGAACACGCATACTGGAACAAATGTCCCAAAGTATAGATACATTGTTGCAAGGTCAGTGAGTTCTAGGGCAATTTGAACTTTTGATCCTGGCCATCAGGATGCAATAAGCTGACACTCAGAAGAAGAAATTTTTAACTTTTCCCTAGGCAAACAGGCATTTTAAAAGGATTCTGTTTCTTGTTGTAAACATATTTTAGATATATTTTAAAAAGTAAAGGAAACCAGTGTTCAGAAGCTCCCTTGTTTAAGCTGTGAAATTATTATTTTTTAATATATATTTTTTTGCTTTGAGGTTCGGGATGGTATTACTTGATGTTAGCAGAGCTTTGGTTCCCATTTCACCCAACTTGTCACTATAATTACAATTGTAATTATAATTGTAATCAATGTATTGAATTTTAATAGGTACTAGGTATTTATTTATTTATTATTATTTATTTATCGCACTTGATACCCTGCCCCAATCGGGAGAACCCGACTCTGAGCGGCTTACATACTGATAAAAAATAAAAATAAAACATAAAACAATCTATATCAATAAAAACATCAGAATTAAAAGTCATCAAAAAGTTAAAACAATACTACACACCAGTAACCCCACATTCAGACCCGGGGAGGCAATCCTTTAGATAAGCCACTTGGTATGGGAACCCACGTTCCCGGGTCCCCAAACTTGTCCTGCCAGCCAGGTTTTCACGCCCTTCCGGAAGGGTAAGAGCTCTGTCTGAAGGCGCAGCTCGGTGGGCAGGAGGTTCCAGAGTGTCGGGGCGGACACGGAGAAGGCTCTCCTCCTAGTGCAGGCGAGGTGCGCCTCTCTCACCGAAGGAATAACAAGGGAGCCTCTCCGATCCACCCTGGTGGGCCGGACAGATGTTCTTGGCGTGACGCGGTCTCTTAGGTATCCTGGCCCACTACCATATAGGGCTTTAAAGGTAATAACCAGCACCTTGAATTGCACCCGGAGACATACTGGCAACCAATGCAGCTCCCGGAGCAGCAGTGAAGCACGAGCATAACGCCCACACCCCACCACTACCCGGGCCGCCGCATTTTGGACCAGCTGGAGTCTCCGGATGGTCATCAGGGGCAGCCCCATGTAGAGCGCATTACAGTAATCAAGTCTGGAGGTGACCAACGCATGTGTGACCATAAGCAGGGCATCCCGGTCTAGGAGTGGGCGTAACTGGCGTATTACACGAAGTTGTGCAAAAGCCCTCCTGGCCACGGCTGCCACCTGCTCTTCGAACAGTAGCCGTGAGTATGCTGAAGTGCCAGATTGGCTGGCTACGTACTATATACTATTGTTTTAAGTTATGTCTTTTTGTAATGTTGTAAGCCGCTCAGAGTTGGGGTCTACCTAATTGGGGCGGGATAACAAAATTGGATAAATAAAATAAATAAATACAGATGTTTGATGATTAAGAAAAAACACCAAAGATGTTATGTACCATTAAGTTACTTATGAGGTAAGGTTAATGATCTCCAGAATGCCTTATCATTAACAGTTCTGCTGAGATGTTGCAAATTACCAGCATTTTATGTTAGTTTGTTCACCCTTCCTACCATCTCCCCAGCATCAATATTATATTTTCCAGTAATTTTTGTTCCGCTTTTGCAAACTAACACCTTTGCTTACTTAATGGGTCTCATGTTCAGTGGGCTTGTCTTCCTATTGCCTCCTCATTTACCAACAAATGGTATTTTCTGGTTAGTTCTGTATTCTCATGGAAGGAAGACCTCAGTTTAATCATTTTTGCTGTAGTGAGAGTTTAGGAATTTTCTGGTGGCCTGAGACTCTTATCCAACACCACACCTCATGTCAGTTAATTTGCCCATCTTTTACATAGTATAGATGATTTCAGCTTTGGTCTCTAGCAAAAATCTTTGCTAATCCTCAGCCTATACATCTTTTTATTTTTGCAAGTTTTGCTCAATGCTTCCAAAGTAAAGGCTTTGACTTCCTTATAGTGTCTCATGTTAAATCTTCTTCTCTTTCTATTGCTCCTCATTTACCAACAATATTGCTTTCTAGAGACCTGATGTATCTGTAAGGCTTTTCTTCAAACACCACACTTCAAGTCAGTTGATATCACCCCCTTGTCTCCCCCCCCCCCCCCGGTCCATCTTTTATATAGTATGGATGATTTGGACCTTGATCTCTACTGAAAATCTTTGCTAATCCTCAGCCTACCCTTCTTTTTATTTAAAGGGCAAGGGGAATTTTTAAAAAACCATACAGGCATTGGTGGGATTCAGCAGGTTCGCACTAGCTCACCAGAACCGGTAGCAGAAATTCCGGCTGGCCCCGCCCATCCAAGTTTTGAAATAAAGTAGTCTTAATTTGGGTGCAATACAGGGCTTTCCCCCGGCCATGCCCACCATACCACGCCCACAGAGTAGGTAGTAAAAAAAATTGAATCCCACCACTGCATACAGGTAACATTTTTGTAGAGTTTTTGGGCCTATATAGCTTTTCTTCCTCAGAGTGCCTATCCAAAGGAAGGGATTTGGAAACTGGTAGACAGTTTTGCAGTCTGCATTCTGCATTCTGCAGACTGGACATGCCAACATTAGTTTACCTGAGAGATTAACAGGTGCTTCTGATTATCTGTTGTAAGTGTTGCACTTACATCTTTGATTCACTGTTTCATGAAACCCAAATCAGTCCTTCAAAATGTTTTGGCACAGAGGGAGTGTAGCCACCTCCCAGTTGTCCTTACTGCTGTCTTCTCTCCTACAAACCATAATATAGAGCAAGGGTTCCCAACCTAACACCCTGACCCAGCCCCTGACACCATCCCATCCAGGCTGTCGCCATCCCCCAGAAGTGGAAGCGGGCACATTTACATCAGCCATAAAATGCAAATGCACAAACATGCTCACAGCTGACATAAATGTGGAAGTGGGCACATTTTACGACAGCTGTAAATACACTCGCTTCAGCTTCTAGGGGGTGTGGGAAAATCCTAGACGCTGACTTCTTTTTTCATCATTTAACCATCTCTTGCCCAAACACAAAACATTTGTCATGGCATATTGTTGGAAAGTGCACATGATATTGAGCACAAGAGGATACTCTATTGACCATCTTAACTTATGTCATTGATGTTAACAATATTTAGATTGACCTTTGCCATGTAAAGCTTGGCTTTCTTTTTCCTGCAGGAAAAGTGGGCACAATATTGTGCAGCAGTATCAGGTTATTTCCTGGTGTTTGAATAGTGGATACAGAAGCACAATATTTCACATTCATAAATCAGAGGTTGCTGTTGTTGTTCAGTCGCACAGTCAATTCCGACCCTTTGCGACCCTGTGGACCATTGTCCTCCAGGCACCTCTGTCCTCCACTATCCCCTTCAACCTACCCAGCTCTGTGACCATGAGGATTTTTGATCAATTAAATAAATTCAGAAACAGATGTTAGAGATAGGGTGTGAAAGGAAAGGATAATTTTCTAGTTAATGTGAGCACCTGGGTGTTAGAGCACAACCTTCTCTGGAATTATGCAATTAGCTTGCTTTGCTTCTTGATTGGTGTTCAGGCTGTACAAATATGAGGAGCTCAACCACACACTTGTACAGATTATTTAAACTGCAAAGTTAGTTGATGCTTTTCACTATTTCCAAAAATTAAAATAAATCCATTCCGGATAGTAGGATCATGAAGAATTAACTCTCAATAATTTGTTCTTCAGAAAGAGAGGAATTATGATTAGCATTACTGGGAGCATGGTTTAAAAAAATAATCTACAGGGAAGCATTCAAATTGGGAGACACACATTTCAAGATATTGTGTCATAAATCCCAGGAACAAAAAGAAAATGTATATGAAAAATCAGGCCCTAATAGGGTTGCCATAATTCTGTCACACCAAGCCAGGACAGCCATGTCACACCAAGCCAGGACAGGATCCCTTGGAAGAAAGTTCTAAGTAGTGGCCCATGCAGCCCATGGAGCCTCCGTTTCCCTCCAGAAGGAGAAAAGCAAGAGACAGTAAGGGACTTATTTTGCAACAAACTCTTCACTTTCTGTCCCCCCTCTCTAGGAATAGTGACACTATGAAATTAACCCTTTGTTTCTGGACTTGTACATTTTTTTTCTTGAACCAGACGGAACTTCTTCAACCTGGGAAAATTATGGAAAATCAGGACATATGACAACCCTAACAAAGATTGTGCATAACAAGCAACACACAGCAATATATTTATTAATATTTAAATGAAATAAGTATTGTATAAGGAATTGTTTGCCCCTTAAGCAAACATCAGTCACTTCAATCACATCATTTGGGGATTCTGTCTTGCCTGCATAGATAGATTTCTCTTTACAGTACAGTATAACATTACAATCTTATACAAAATCTAGGTGCTACGAGTACAGGTGTCCTCATCCTTAGGAGCCTCCCCTCAATATTTAATAGGAAAACCTGTGCTACTTTGTAGTGTGATCCATTTCAAGAGTCCCCTAGTAAGGTGTGTAATTCTATCCCATTCACAGTTTTATAACAATCCAGACAATTTGAATTAACAGTGTAAATGGAGAGCACTCGCCATAAACATTAGGCAGTTGCTTTATAGAACATGTCAAGTGCATTCCTTCATTTGGTCACAGTTATAGTTAAACAAAAGAAGTTAACAAAGAAAATAGCTAGCAAATTCACATACTAAAATAATAAAGATGGCCAATAAAACAAAAATCACAAATGCAGACATTTGGAATACAGTATATAATATGCAGCCCTACTACTATTCAGGGCTCAATGAGAACTGATTCTATTATTGTATACATCACCTATTTCAAGCAATGATGATTTCAGCTTTTGATATGTAATGGGAATAATAAAAACCATGATTATTATTATCATTGAGTGATTAATTGAGTAACTCTATTATTTAACAAAATAAATTTCTATTCTAGACTTACATTACTGTAAATGTATCAGTATAAATCCCAATGCTGAATTGCTGCTAATTAATGTGTTTGCACTGGTATTCCTAGTCATATAACTTGGCTGCACAATTAGGAATGCCAGTAGCAAGTTGCTAATTAGTGGAAATGTACTGCTACAATTTATATTGTGTAAATCCACAATAGGATACTGACCAATATTTGAGAACAAGCACAAGAGTTTCAACATGCCCTTAGTAATATTAATATGGGAAATAAGCGCCAGGAAAGTAGAAAGATTCAAAAAGAAAATCTACACTACTTTCATCCTGGATGCTGTTTGCAGCATTATCAAGTTCAAATGATGCACACAGCAATAAAGATAGTGGAAAACAGGTGTGTGTGTGTCTCAGAGGCTCTTCTGCACTCTTTTATGCTAACCATGCATCACACACTTAATCCCACTGTACCTCTGAGTGATTAATTTCTTCTTGTTCAACTTGATCATTTTTACCAACTGCTAAAGCATGGCTGTAGGAATGGTTTCCTCCAGAGATTTCCACCTGCATGCATCTGAAAAACAGTTGCATTGCTGAGACTTCTTCCTTGATGAACAAGAAATTATTTACACTTTGGTTGAGTGAGGAAACATCTCTGATGGCATCAGTTTCAGTGTTCAGTTGGAAGTAGTTTTGAGAGTCCCCTGGACAGTGAGGAGAACAAATAGGTCAATCTTAGAAGAAATTAACCCTGACTGCTCCTTAGAAGGTCAAATAATAAAGATGAAGCTAAAGTACTTTGGACATCAAATGAGAAGAGAAGATTCGTTTGAGAAAGCCTTGATGCTGGGAAGGGTGGAGGGGAAAAGAAGAAGGGGGAAGCCAAAAATGAGATAGCTAGATGGTATTGTAGACACAATGGGCACAAAGCTGAGCGAGTTGAGGAGGATGGTGGAGGACAGAAGTGCCTGGCGGACAGTGGTCCATGGGGTCGCAAAGGGTCGGAATTGACTGTGTGACTGAACAACAAAAAAACAAATGATCCTTCACCATCATCAAAATGCAATCTGGCAGCTCACTGCAGAATTGTCTGTAGGAAGTCTCTGAAGTTCTCTGGTGGAGCTCCATAGATGAACAACACAAGATTTATCAGACATAGGTTGTCAGCTAAAGTCAGTTTTGGGGTGGAAAAGAAGCTTATTGAAGTGATTCTATGCTCATCATTACTCTTGACACCTCCTTGTAGTACTGGGTTCAGGAATTGTGGTGTCATTCTAAAAAAGAGGGTCTGTGGTGGCTCAGTGGTTTAGAAACTTACTTTGTTAGCTGGAAGACTGCCAAGTTTGAGACCCGGGTACTGCATGACGGATTGAGCACCTGTCTCTGTCCCAGGTCTTGAGGACATGAAAGGAGCCTCATTTGGGCATTCCCTAAGCAGAGTTTCTTCTGCAAAAATCCTTTCAACCCAGAATTATTTCTGACATGAAATTATTATTGGTATTCTAAAAAAGAAATAAATTATTTTATTTTATTTTATTTTATATACTGCTTTCTTCCCTTAGGGGACCCGAGGCAGCTCTCAAGAATTAAACTGTCAATGGTAATGGGTTTAAAATGCTTTAGGAAAAACTATATTAAAACCCTGACTATATTAATCAAGATTAAAACCAAGATTAAAACAACATTTTAAATATTTTTTTAAAAAAAACGGTAACAACTTTAAATTTCATAATGCATGGTAGAATTAGATAGCCAGTAAAGGCAGCAGAATTTGGATGTCATGAAAAGACAGTAAATTAATTTTTTAAATTTATTCATTTATTTGGTTAGAATACAACAAGAATCTCTTTGTTGCATTTGTACACTAAGACAAGGTAATACAATATTTTGTTGATCTTCCACACACAGTAAAGAGTCTTTGGCCTTTTCTGCATACTTTACATCAGAGTGGGTATTATGCAGTTGTAGAGAGCCTCAGCAATACTTTTACCATGTTTGAGGAAACCACCCATACAATTAAAAAAAAAAACCATCAGAGGCCAGGATTGGGGTTTCTGTATCCCCTCCTCCTTTTTGTAAGTTTTTTTTTAAAAGGAGGTGTCAATGGAGTGTGTAAAGATCTCCAAGTTCCAAGGATTTATTTATTTATTTATTTATTTATTTAGATTTATTATCCCGCCCTAATCAGGCGAACCTGACTCTAGGCGGCTTACAGAAATTCATAAATTAAAACCTTAAGGTTCATAAATTACTTAAAAGTCAATTAAAAAAGAATTAAACCATGAATTTACAAAAATCTAAAAGATTTAAAAAGGTTAAAAGGTTTAAAAAGATTTTAAAAGTTTAAAAGAGTGAGGGAGGGGTGGCTGTCCCATCATATCAGCCACCCAACATGGGACCCCATGTTCCTGGACCCCCACACCTGCCCTGCCAGCCAGGTTTTTAGGCCCTTCCGAAAGGGCAGGAGCTCTGTCTGTAGGCGTAACTCAGTTGGCAGGAGGTTCCAAAGGGCCGGGGCGGACACGGAGAAGGCCCTCCTCCTGGTGCTAGAGAGATGCGCCTCTCTAGCCGATGGAATGATAAGAGAGCCTCTCCGATCCGCCCTGGTGGGACGGACAGATGTCCTTGGGACGATGCGGTCTCTTAAGTATCCTGGCCCACTACCATGTAGGGCTTTAAAGGTAATAACCAGCACCTTGAATTGCACCCGGAGACATACTGGCAACCAGTGCAGCTCCCGAAGCAGTGGTGAGGCACGAGCATAACGCCCGCACCCCATCACTACCCGAGCAGCCGCATTCTGGACCAGCTGCAGCCTCTGAATGGTTTTGCAACAAATTACAGTGTCATTAGGCTAATAATTATAATCCAGTCCATTATGTCAAATGGATATTTCATTAGAAGTTATCCACAATGCCTCATTCAGGTTTGTGCCTAGCCCTAAAATGATTTTTCTCCTGTTTCTTTCTTTACGTTTCTCATATTTTCATATACACTAGTACCTCGGATAACGATGAGACATGGTTCCACAAGTCTCATTGTTATCCGGTTTTTAACGTTGTGCGATGCAATGATCACACAACATTAAAAAAAAAGCCCTGTTCTCTTTGCGAAGAGGAAAGGGAAGAGGGGGGCAATCAGCCTGCCTCTTTACAAAGGGCAGTGGGGATTCCATGAGTGGAATCCCCCCTGTCTTTTCCAAAGAGGCAGGCAGATCACAGCATGGGATCAGCTTCTTGGGTTGGGGGTTGAACCATGCCTGTTCAATCCCCCAACCCAAGCGCCGATCGTATGCTGTGATCACAGCACCCGAGTAGGTTGGGAACAGCACAAATTGGGTCCCCCAACCTCCTCAGGGCAGGGGTGTCAGAGAGTCCGAAATTTCAGGCTCTCTGACCCATCCCCCGCCGCCTCTGGGGAGGTCAGGGGACCCAATCCGTGCTGTTTCCAAAGTTCCCCCACCTCCCTGGAGGCTGCAGCAAGCCAAAATGTTGGGATTCAAATCCCGACGTTTTGGCTTGCTACAGCCTCCAGGGAGGTGGGGGAACTTCAGAAATAGTGCGAATCAGGTCCCCTGACCTCCCTGACCCCCCTGCCGGCTCCGGAGGGATCAGGGGACCTGATCCACAGCTGTGGGGTGGCTGGGGAAGCCGGTGGGGACTCCCCATCGGCTTCCCTAGCCACCCACCCATGCCTCCGCAGCTGTGGAGTGGCTGGGGAAGCCAACGGGGGAGCCCCCCGTCATCTTTCCAGCCACCCCATCCCCTGCCTCTGCAGCAGCAGGGTGGCTGGGAAGCTGAATGGAGAACCCTGTTCAGCTTTCCAGCCACCCTGCTGCTACGAAATGACTGCATCGGATAACGCTAGCAGATCTGATTTTAACGTTATACCATGCAGTCGTTCTCTGAGGTATTACTATATAAGCTCTTCTACGCACTTAGATTCCCTTCTTCCAGCTTCTTTCCAAGATCTACACACAAAGGACTGAACACGGTTGACCTTACTGATTGTTTCATAACCACTTTAGGAGTCTTTGTTCTTTGGTGCATACTCATTTGTGCTAAATATCAATAAACACATGTTAGCATTCTCACACTGCATTTGAATTCTGTTCCTATTTTAAGATAGCACCTTGTTCTAACTATATTGTCCTCCCAAAGCTTATTTTAAATCAGATCTTTTTAAAAAATAGCACTTTTATGTATTTAGCCCAGTTTTACCCACTACTCCATTGTCTAAACTAAGTCGACACCTGCTGTGCTTGTGATAGGACAGCACACCTGTCTCAGTTAAAGAGCTACATGTTTTACTTTCCCCTGGAGATGATGTCTGCACTAATCAGCAAGAAGAATGACACCCTCCCACTATGCTGGCCTGGCAGATCTTGAAACTTACTACAGTTTCATGAGTCTAAATATACAGCTGGTTCTTAAATTATAACACTAAAGACCAGAGGTCAGTGCAGTAAAACAGATGCAATTATGCTTTCAGCCGTCAGGCTGGCATCAAAATGGTCACCTCTGTGACCACTTTGTTCATTCTAGACATGTATCAGGTTTGACAGTAAGTATGTAAGGACTCATCTGTAATATCTCTTAGCTATTAATGCCAATAGCGGTAGTCCAGTATATACCAAGATTAAGGAGATAGCTAACCAACCAAGGTTCTCTGCAATGCTGATTTGCACAACCCTATAGATGTTCTGACACTTAAAAATATTACACACATGGACTCTCACATAAACATGTTCATGCTCTTGGTACATTTTCACTAATACCTGAAGAACAACCACTGACAAATTCTAGAGGTCAAAAATATATGTGGAAGTATGTATTATTATTTGCATTTATGGGAGAGAAAACAAAAATGAGCAAACATTTAAATTAATTTACTATAATGAGATCATTAAAATCAGTCTATAAAATGTCAAAATTCATAGAGGATGTGTGAAGAAATTATCTAACACAGGTTGCAAGTGAAAATATTTCATGACAAAGCATATATAGAATTCCAAAAGGGGCATGAGTTACTGGGCATGTGTGAATATAAAGCATTATTATTATTACTTATCTTAAAATAAATATTAATATAATATACCACAAACCAAAACATGAGTCATGAGTAACAGATTAGTTGTTGTTAGATACTTTTTAAAGTAACTGGTGTGTTAATGAGAACCCATGTGCTTAAGTGGACAGAATGAAAGACTAGTACTCAGGAGACCTAGCTTCAAAACCCTACTTCACCATGGAAAACCACTACTTGAACATCTCCCATTCCTCAAAAACCATATTTAAGTTGCCTTAAGTTGGAAGTTATTTGATGACATTAAATAACAAAGTGGGACTTCAGTGGCTTAGTGCAGGGATTCTCAACCTGTGGCCTGCGACACCATTTCATATGGCCCCACCACCACTTCCACCAGGAAGCGCCAAGTGGTGGAGGAAGAACAAAATGGCCATCTGGCCCCCGAAGGTATCTGTGGGAATGTGACCCAGCCTCCAACTTAAAAAGATTGAGAACTCTTGGCTTAGTGGTTAAGATGCTGACCTTGATGACCAGAAAGTCAGCAGATCAAGACCCAAGTGCTACACGATGGAGTGAGCTCCTGTCTCTTTCCCAGCTCTTGCCAACCTAGCAGTTTGAAAGCAAGAAATTTCAAGAAGATAAATAGGGACTGTTTTGGTGGGAAAGGTAACAGCATTCAGTGCCCTCCAGCATCTAGTCACAACCACGGAAACATCTGCTAATGGAGACAGTGCTGGCTCTTTGGCTGTAAATGGAGGTGAGCACCACACCCTAGAGTCAGATACAACTGACTTTTGAGCAAAGGAAACGTTTGTTGTTCAGTAGCACAGTTGAGTCCGACCCTTTGCGACCCCATGGACCACCGCAATGCCAAGTAAAGGGAGACCTTTACCTTTACTAATAACAAAGGGTGAACAAAAATATGAGAATGGCTTTTAATGAAAGTGAAAGTTCAAACCAAGATTGCATTTGAACATGAAGAAAACAAAAATTATCACCACAGAAAAACTATGAAACTTTAAAGTTGACATGAAAAAACTGAGATAGTGAAAGTTTTTTTATATCTTGGTTAAATGATCAACCCAAATGGAGACTGCAACCACGAAATCAGAGAATGACTGAGTCTTGAAAGGGTAGCAATGAAGGAATTAGAAAACACCACTAAGACGTTTTACCAGTGGTGGGCATCAGCAGGTTCACACCAGTTCACCAGAACTGGTAGCAGAAATTCTGACTGGCCCTACCCATCCAAGTTTTGAAATAAAGTAGTCTTAATTTGGGTGCAATGCAGGGCTTTCCCCTTGGCCACGCCCACCATACCATGTCCACAGTGTGGTAGTAAATTTTTTTGGAGCCCACCACTGCATTTCACTGGCTATTAAGACCAGAATCATTCAGACTATTGTGTTCCAGATCATTATGTATGGGTACAAAAACTGGGCAGTAAAGAAAGCAGACAGGGAAAAAAATTCATTTGAAATATGGTGCTGGAGGAGAGCTTTGCAGGTAATCTTGGAGTGCCGGAAAGACAAACTAATGGGCTCAAGCATGAACTGTCTCTGGAAGCAAGAATGTTGATACTAAACCTATCCTTGTTGTTGTTCAGTCACACAGTCGACTCTGACCCTCTGCGACCCCATGGACCACCGTCCTCCAGGCACTCCTATCCTCCACCATTCCCCTCAACTTGCCCAGCTCTTTGCCCATTATATCTACAATACCATCTAGCCATCTCATCTTGGGCCGTCCCCTTCTTCCAGGCAAATCATGAAAAGGCAAAACTCTCTGGAAAAGGCAATAATGCTGGGAAACATGGAAGGCAACAGGAAATGAAAAAGACCTCTGCAAGGAAAACTATAGGCTTGTGTTTGCAGAAGCTGAGCAGGGTTATTGACAACAAGATATTTTGGAGAGCTCTCATTCATAGGATTGCTATAGGTTGGATACAACTCGATAGCACATAACAACAAAAACAACTAATGAAGTACTCTTTAAATAACAAGTAATTTTACAAGATCCTTAAGCAAGTATAAACAAGTGATGGGTAACAAATTGCTTGTTTAAAATAAAGCAATCCAAACTGCCCAAAGTATATAGGGTGGTAAATCACCTAGTAACTTCATGAGCCAGCAGATGCTTTGAACTTTGTCCTCCTTAAAATCTGGCTAGGAAAAAATATTAATCACAAGGATGTGCAGTCTGAGCTTGTACCCATAATACCTGTTCTGAAAAAGGTACTGTACTTTCAATGTCCCTGGTCTAAGTTGCACGCAGTGACAAGGAAGAGTAAGACTGCAGTAAGAAACTGCATTGGCAATATTTTGTATATTTTGCCATATTTATCATATATGCCTATTGGTTTGGAACAAAGCTGACAGGTAGTGAGAAATGATTAGCTGGCTAGATAGCTTAGTGATTTAAGTATCTGGCTGTGGAACCAGAGGTTGGGAGTACAATTCTCCCCTGTGTCTCCTAGGAGAAGAGCAAACTCACTTGTGTGGCCTTGGGCAAGCTACATAGTCCCAGAACGTTCTCAGAAGAAGAGAATGGTAAAGCCACTTTTTGGTGTTCTTTACCTGGAAAACCCTTAAAAGGGCTGCCATAAGTCAGAGTTGATCTGATGGCACATGATTATTAATTATCTGTAATTACTGAGCAAAATTCAGTTTAATTCAACTAATTTTCATGTAAAACTTAATTTTTAAAAGGAGTTGTTGTTGATATTGTGTAGGCTACAGGAGCTTATAGCTGCAGTATGCAAAAATTATCTCTGAAAATGCCCAAAGGAACTCTGGACCGTGACTTCCTAATACATCTCCTCCAAGAGGAGGTCCAGACAATCAGATACACTTAAGACAGATGATCTGTTCTGCAGGTGCAGTGCAATGCAAAGATGTTAGTAACAGAATATGCGGTAGGCCCAGCCACTGTGTGTCCAAATGCTTATGACCTTGCAGTCAATTCTGCTATAGGTCTCCCAAGTGGAAAATTGTTCTCGTTTGTTAAGGATAACAAGCAGGCCACCCACCATACATATGTTGTTGCTGGTTTCTCTTCCTACCTGCTGTTTCATGCTTCAGTCTCCTTCACAGTGTTCCTGTACTCTTGAGGCACCTGTTGATGATGTCAGTCCTGCATGATTTGTACCAGATCTGGAGGTGTTTTAAGCCTCTGGCCATTTTTGTCTTCGTCAGTATGAGTGTGAACGGTGATTCTTTGGGGTGTTTGAAGGTTTAATAGGAATTGTTTAGATCAAAAGAAAAAGAGGATTGCAGGCACAATTTTATATAAGCCTCTCATCTGTTTCAAACATCTGCCCTTTTCAGGCATTGTCAAATCATACAGACAGTACATACAGGGAAGGCAGTGTGCTAACCCTACTCTCTCTGTTATTTCTAACATGCAAAAGTAACAATTTGTCATGGAACTGTGGCTGACATAGGAAAATATACAGATACAGCAGCTTCCACTCTTCAGGCTGTCAATTTTCTATGCTGAATGCAACAATAGAATAGATAGAGCTAGTGTAATCCTTTCACTGGGTCCATTATCTGCATGCTTTCAGAACACCAGAAGATTTCTTCACATTGGGATATCAGACAGTTTCCCTCTATAAAACTGGAAAGGTCATAATGTGTTTCCTTCCAGACTGTGCAGCTGTTTCAAAACACATGAGATTGATTTATTAGATAGGGCTGCCAGCATTCAGATTTTGGCTCTGAATCCTAAATTTTTGGGGTTCCTTCTCTCTGTCTCAGAGGTTGGACCTAGAAACACAGAGAATAGGATGTTACCTACCTAGCAACCCAGATTTGGGTATCTGTTACTAAGGCTTCTGGACATGCTACTTAGGCATGTTCAGAAATGCCTTTTTCTTCTACATTCATTTGTGCACTGCTGTACAACTGCTGCAAAAATCCACATGTTAACCTCTGAATTCACCATGGAGTCTGTACATTGTATGCCAGGTACACGTCATTTTGCAGTAATCACTAAAAACTGAGCCTGTGTGGAGTCAGAATGGTTTGCCCCTTGTAGTATTACAAGCATCTGCTCCTAGATCTCAGACTTCAGTCCTAAAACCTCATGGACATCCCCAACAAACAACCAATTTGGAAAAAAGATTTGAGACCATTTTCCTTTGAGGAAAAATCAGTATGTTGAGGGACTGTTTGGCTTAGATGAAGACTGTGGTGACTTAGTGGTTAAGATGCTGAACTTGGCGACTGGAAGGTCAGCAGGTCAGCAGTTCGAGACTCAAATACTACACAATGGAGCAAACTCCCATCTCTGACCCAGTTCCTGCCAACCTAGCAATTCAAAAGCAAGAAATTGCAAGAAGATAAATAGGTACTGCTTTGATGGGAAGATAACAGCATTTATTATTCATTCATTCATTTATTTATTTATATTTGTTTATCGCCCTCCTCCCCAAAGGGACCCAGGGTGATTTACAACAATTATAAAACCATTTAAAAGATTTAAAAATTAAAAAAAAACTTTAAAAGCATTCCGTGTGTTCTGGCATCTAGTCATGCCTGCTTCATGACCACAGAAACATCTGCAGATGCGGACAGCACTAGCTTGTTCGCTGTAAACAGAGATGAGCACCAAACTGTAGAGTTGGGTCCAACTGGCTTCTGAACAACAGCAACCTAGCTTAGAAGAAATGTAAGCTTAGAAGAAATGTTAGAGCATAGTGGAAATCTATAAAACCGTGACAGTTTGTCTGCATGTCATATGCATTTGAATATAAATTAACATGTTGAAATCAAATCTGATGTTCTTTTACGTTTTATTTGGTGTGTGGAAGGTGTGCAGAAGAGGGGGTAGTCTTATACAGCGAGTATATAACAAACTATATTTTGAGTGGAAATGTTGGGGGGGCATCTTATACGCCCAGTCGTCTTGTACACTGGCATATACGGTACTTGTAATTTATTGCTTTTAAACTGCTAGGTTGGCAGAAGCTGGGATGGAGATGGGAGCTCACTCCATTGTGCAATACTCAGGTATCAAACTCTGACTTTCCAGTCTTCAAGTTCAGCATCTTAACCCCTTGCGCCACTGCAGTCCCTTGTAGACACACTACAAGAGTCATAACTATTTAATCAAATCTCTCATCATGCAATTATTTCAATTTTAAAAAGATCATTTTCTGAATTTTCTTGGTACATAGTACTTAAAAGTAGTTTACCGGTCCTTTCTTGTGGGTCTTGCCAGGCAAGTGCAGGCTGGCTCTTGTCTTGTGAAACTCAGTGGGGTATCAGATTTCTGATCCCAGGCTCCAAACTCACTGAGCTATCCAGCCAGCTTACCCAATTACTTTGCTACCTGAATATGGTATTTTGCTACATTGATTCATCTGCCTATATTTTAACTACATAAAGGCAACACTTCCTACATTGAACACATAACGAGAGTTGTAACACGATCACTTTGGGTGGAATTATACTGCTAGTCTTGGTCCCCCAGATGTCAGTACACTTATCTTTACAATATATTGTGTATGCACAGTATGTTTCAATGCAATCAGTCCACATAGTGTGTGAACTTCCTGGAAGGGATAGAAGCATTCTTTTTTTTTCTTTCAAAAACTGAGTTAGCAACATAACCCTGTTGTCTGAAATTCATGACAAGGCAGCTAATGTGTTTCTGAACTGCAGGTATTCAGTACAATTAACTTACTTTCATGATCTGTACAATTAACTTACTTTCATGATCTGTTCGTGAGCATCCAAAAAAATACCTAGCTAGATACTACCGGAAACAGAAAGCTGGAAAAAATGATCTTCATGAGACTCAGCAAGGCAATCCGTGTATCCTTGTATTTTCATCCATGTCTTACTTATATATCACAGTAACATTTGTATGTTCTATGACATGCAAATACCTTTGTCCAACACACACTAGCAATCCTTTGTTTCAATTTAAATATGTTTGCTTAGATTTTTTAAAACTTAAAGTAATTTGCTAGACCAGAAAATGATATACCATGTCATTGTACAAATGCAAAATGAAATCAATTCTCATTTAATTTTTTGCTTATTGGCTGCATACACACATGTGAATGAACACGCACGCACATGCATGATGCATAGAACAAAAGTCAGTTCTAAATATTTGCAAATGGCATCAGTTCCTTGATGTTCTCCTTGATATATATTTAAAACATCTTAAAACTACACTGTTTAGAGAGGCCTGTAAATACTTAATTTTTATGTCCATGTAGTGTGATTGTAAACTGCCCAGAATGGGAATTCCTCCTAGATGGGTGGTAAATAAATGTATTAAATAAATAAATTAATTAATAAAATACTGGATTCTGCTCATCTTGACTTTGCGTGAGCTCTCAATACCAATCAGTTGCTTCTGTTTTTGTAAGGGCATTCTTTAAAGTACCTATATATGTTTGCATAGAAGACAATTGATGGGGAACACAGGCTTAAACACAGTAGGCCTTTTAGAATACTGTCACAGAGGAATGCCCTCTTCTGATTTATGAGTGCATTATAGCTATTCAGGTGGAGCAGCAGGACCTGGCTCTAATCTCCATTGTACAGATGATATGTGTTTTTAAGTTCAATAGATCAGCCTGGAATTGTGCTGATGGTCAAAGGGGGGTAAGAGAGAGCTTCATTCCTCCAGCAAACTCTTGAAATAATAGGTCTAAAATCATTCAACCTCTAGCCTGCTTGATCTTTACAAGCTGGGTTCAAGTATGTCTGCTGTTGAGACTCATTTAATATTGTCTTGCAATGTGCTGCAGATTGGCTCAAAGACAAAAGAAACCATTTCCACCTGCCTTCCTAAACTGGCTAGATATTTCATTATTTGTTTGCGAATCTGCTGTTTTCAGGACTTTCCCTACTTATCTACACAATGGAATTAAAAGTTTCATTTTCATATTAGAGATCTAGTTATTGCAGGGATAAGAGCCAGCTCCATTGCAACTGCCACCTTTAGGGTTGCCACAGTAAAGCTGTAAAATCTCCACTTGCCCAGTTCCCACACATGTTGTGTCATGTTTGTGGTGTCTTGCAAGAGAATAAAACAGAAGGGGAAATGTTTTTGTGTGAAAACTTGGCAAAACTGCAAGAACAATGTCATCAAAGGCAAATAATGTGAATAGCATAACATGACAGTGGCTGCTGATTTGTTACATGGTGTCTGGAAACGATACATTTCCTCATGTTTCCCAAGGCTTGCAAATTGCAGTTTCTAGCTAGGCCTCATAAATAGGCCTCATTAAAATCCTTTGTCCTTTCTGTATGTCTCACAAGACTGTCACGAGATGGCTTGTTGACATTATAGTGTTTCTGTGTTCCCATCTCTTTAGCGTGTTATGTCTTTACATGCATGTAAACAACTATTGTTTTGAGAATATTTTTCTCTGTTACTTGATTGGCTAAAGCTAACCCACCTGACCGCAAATTCTCCATTTTGCAGAGAAGTTAGTTAGTTCATTTCTGTTTCTCAATGGACTAAGACCTTGGTTAGGCTTATAGAACTGTTTTTTCTCTTTTCCTTTCATTATGATTACCTAAAGATCCTGGACTGTTTACTGGACTTATGTTTATGACCTTTTAATCTACGTTTTTCCATGGACTTTGTTACACGAACCTGAAGAATAAAGCAGCTGTTTCTCTTTGAAGATTGTTGTTCTTTGATTAGCACACACACACCTACGCTACACTACTAAGAAGACGCCTCCCTTGTTTTGCTCTATGCTCAACTGCCTTACTGCCTGAGCATAGTAAGAGTTCCTTTTTAATCTCCTCGGTTCTCCCAGCAGTGGTGAGGCAAGGGTTAAGCTCTAGTTAAATGGGCAGTGTGCCCAGGAGCCCAAAAGGGAGGGCCCTTGCGATGGGACGACCGATGCATGATACATGGACTTAAGAAGACCTTGATGATAAAAAAAAGTTTATTTCCATCTCACCAGGAGACAAGGAATCTTGTGGGGTCTTCAGAGGTCTCAACCAAGGGTCTCATTGAGTGGAGACAAACTAGATTGATACAATGAAGCTTCAATTCATATTGTTTACATCCCTAGGAAGAGGAAATAATATGATTTTTGTGTATGAAGTGACTTTAAAGTCTGGGCACCCCTTTCACCATTTCTAGCATGAATGTATTTGTGTACTTATGCTGCTCCAAATGTTATAATGGGTACAAGCATTTGCACCTATTAGCTCTGTCCCTAGTAGCTTCTCATCCATCCTGTCTGTTTAATATACCAGCATTGGGCTTATCGGATCATTTGGTATAGACATGAAGTGAAGCACCAGCATCATGACTCATGAACCATCAACCAGGCAACAGCAGTGACAGTCTAAATAAGCAGAGAGAAAAATCTTCCCTATCTTTGTCTGCTCCTTCTCCATGACATCACAAAATCCTGTCTCAATTCCATTTTTCATCACTGAAATCTCAGGGAATGGAATGAAATGCTAACGAACTGGCAACCTTATCTACTGGGCAGACATAGCTTTATGATTTGGTTTAAACACACATATGGTTTCTCAACCTTGGCCCCCAGATGTTCTTGGGCTTTAATTCCCATAAGCCCTGATCAGTAGGTCCACTGACTTGGGCTGCTGGGAATTGAAATCCAAGAATACCTGCAGACCCAAAATTGAGAAACACAGTCAAAATGCAGCAATGATTCTGAGAATGGCTACTGGCTTCCTTCTAATACACACTGATATGTCTCAACATTGTTCTAAGCATAATTCTGCAGAGAAAGTAATTGCTAGAATGTGAACCAGCCTTCATCTTTCATTAATTTCACCAAGTTTAATCAAGCAAATGATATTGAATTTACTGGTTTGCTTAAATGGTTTTAATGCTTAATGGGTTGTGTTGATATATGTATGCAGGAAAGGGACTGCTGCAGGGGAAATAGCTAACCTGTTATCATATCTGGTTCTAAAACAGGTTTCTGGGTTTGGTTTGGTTTTTTAAAATTAATGCCATTATTATGGAAAACAATAGTTTAAAATAATATAGCATTTGAAGAGATCATCAAGTTTAAATTCCAGTTAAATATTAACACAAAATTAACCTGAATCTCATGTTCTAGATATCAGACAGAATAAATTTATTCCAATGCACAACCAGACCAGAAGCATGCTAAACCTTTATTTCAAATAACATTGCTAGACAAAGAGTTTTCTGTGAGCTGTTTGAGGCTCTAGGGCCATTTTGAATCTCCAAATTTCCATAGAGACCCACTCTTCTCAGGCTCCTCCAACTGGAAAAATAAAGTAAAAGCTGTTTTGCAAGAGAAGTAATTTTTCTGATCTTTCAGTCACCCAGAATTAACTGTTTCTCCTTTAGTAGAGAAGGCACAACACTCTTTCCTATCCCCTCAGGGAAAAAATCAGCAGCAACCAAAACTGGAAAGTAAACATTCAGCCATTTCTAGCATCATTCTTTCCCATCAATGTACAACAAGACCTTTCCTGCCATTTTGGCTCTAGTGTGGACTTTGAAGAGTTCGGAGAGTGAAACTTTGGCGCTCAGATCCATCAGAGTTGCCTGCTATAGAACAATGAGAAGGGTCAGCATCTTCTTAGTGTAGGAATTCCCAACCTTTTCAAACTGGGGGCTGGGTCATGCTCTCTCAGTCAGCTTTGAGGGCCGAATGGCCATTTTGCCCTGCCTGAACAATGGGGTGACCATTTTGTCTCAACAGCTTCAAATGGGTGGTCATTTTGTTTCTTGAATGCCCTTGGAAGGGTGGTGGGCCACATGAAATGGTGCTAGGACTGGATCCAGCCCATTGGCCTTAGGTTGGGAACCCTTGTCTTAGTGGGAGAGCACATGCTTTCCTGGTAAAAGATCCCTGATGCAGTCTGTTGTACTTCCAGCATACCATCTGGAAACCTAGACAGATCCTGGCAGTCAGCAAAGACAATACAGGTCTTTTTTTTTTTTTTACACCACCCTCGTGCTATATACACTGTCCAGGGAGTTCTGTACCTTTACAATTTCCAAAAGTCATTCTGTTCTTGTACAGGGGGTATGCCCTTTTTTTCCTCCAAAGAATAACTTATAAAAGGTTCCCAGATCCTCCAGAAATTATTACTTTGCATTTTTCCTTTCCTACAATTTATTTCCCAAGTAAGCTTTTCATTTAACGCCAAATCCCACATTTGTATATACCAATCTTGAATATTGATTTGTTCATTACATTTCCACTTTTTGGCTATACATAATCTTGCAACGGTCAACATTATAGTCAATAACTCTTTATTGTTCTTATTCATATCATAATCTCCTATATCTGTTAACAAGATTGTATCTGACCCCATTCCGATCTGCACTTTTAATATATTCTCTATTTCTTTTTCTATTCTTTCCCAGAAAGATTTTAATGCCTCACAGCTACACCACATATGCTCATATGTTCCCTTCATTTTTTTGCATCTCCAACATATATCACTCAGATTACTATACATTCTGTGCAGGCCGACTGGGGTCCTATACCACCTCCATACTATTTTGTAATTGTGCTCTTTGATTCTGACCGACATTGTTCTCATTATCCTTCTTTCCCACATCTTTTGCCATTTTTTTGTTGGTATTCTTATATCTAGTTCCTGTTCCCAACTTTGTCTTAACACCTCTTGTATACTTTGGCTATTATTCAGGATCTTGTAGATTTTACTGACTAATCCTTTAATACCCATTTCTTCATTCCTGACTTTAGCCAAAAGTATCTCAAATTCCGTACAATCTCTATTTAGTCCATTTTCCCTTAGGAATTTCTTATTCCAATTATTTATCTGAAGGATCTTAAACCAGTCTAATTGTAGTTGCGTGTACAGCTCATGCCTTTTTTCCTGATCTTTGCAAGTGTTAACCCAATCTTTTAATAATTTTACCTTCTTTTCTACCAATATATCCCTAATCTTTTTATCAATTTTAATTGGAAAATCCTGAAAATCTTCCACCTCTAAAATCGGTGAAATCCCCGGAGTAAGCTCATTCCTCACTCTGTTCCATGTCTCCACTGTTGTCTTTAACATCAGAACCTGAATCTCCTTTTTTCCTTTTTCCTTTCCATCCCATAAAAACTGCGCCTTACCCTCCTTTGTAAATCCTTTCCCTTCAATTCTTTCCCAGATTGTTTCTTGCCTAATTAAAATCTTTATCACATTTCTTATTTGAAAGGCCCTATAATATTTAATAACATTGGGAATCCCTAGTCCTCCCTCCTTTTGTGAGAGATACCACAGTGATTTGGCTATTCTAGCTCCTCTATTTCCATTACAGTACCTATTGATCATATTCTGATATCCTTTCAACTCCTTGTCAGTATGTCTTATCGGTAAAACATCAAACAAAAAATTCAATTTAGGAACTAACATCATTTTGCATATGGCTATCCTACCAAACCATGACAAATTTAATTTACTATATTGTGCTATTTTCTTCTCTATTTCCTTCTTCTGTCTTCCATAATTTAACTCTTTGAGTTCCCCAATTTTATGTGATAGCATTACTCCCAAATACCTCATTTTCTGTGTAATCTGCACATTATAATTCCTTTTTATTGACTCCTCATCTTCTTTGTTCCCATTAACTAAGATCATTTCTGTTTTATCCCAATTAACTTTCAGTCCCGTTACTTCCTCAAAGTCTTTCAAATGTTTATTTATTTTAGCTATAGTTTTTGTTGGATGTTTCACCGTTATCAGTGTATCGTCTGCATAGAGGCTTACTTTGGTACCTTCCATTCCAATTATGTCCTCATCTTGACGAATTGTATTTGCCAACATTTCCATAGCCAATATAAACAATGAAGGTGACAATGGACAGCCCTGTCTCGTACCCGCCTCTAACCTAATCTCATTTGTATAAGATTCATTGAATTTGACTCTTGCCGAACCTTGTTTATATAACTTTCCAATAACCCCTTGAAATTTATCTCCGAATCCATATAATCTTATCAACTCATGAATCGTCACCCATTGTAAAGAGTCAAAGGCTTTGAAAATATCTAATGCTAAGAATCCCATCTTTTCCTTTCTTTTTTCAGCTAAATCCAGTGTGTCCACTGCTCTTCTTATAAGGTCCGCCATATGTCTGTTTTTAACAAATCCCGCTTGATCCTTCTTAATATAATTGGCTATGAAACCATTTAATCTGTTTGCCAAAATCGTTGTAAAAATTTTTGCATCTTGATTGATCAGGGAAATTGGTCTATAAGATTCAATTTTTTCTATATTTTTACCAGGCTTGGGAATCAAAACTATAATCGACCTGTTCCATGAATCTGGAGTTGCATCTCCCTCTAAAATCCCATTATATAACTCATATAATCTCGGGGCAATCCAAGGCATAAAATCTTTATAAAACTCAGCTGGTAAACCATCCTCCCCAGGTGCTTTCTCCTTTTTCAACTTTTTTATTACATCTTCTACTTCCTTCATAGATATTCCTTGCTCCATTTTATTCCTATCTTCCTCTGTAATTTTTTTATTTTGTTGCTGTTCAAAAATTAGTCGCATTTTTCTTTGGTTTACCTCTTTTTTTGAATACAAATTTTTATAAAAGTTTTCAATAAGCAAAGCTTTTTCTTTCTTTTTGTTGCATCTTTTCCCATTCTTGTCTACCAAGACACCAACCTGCCCTTTACTCTTTTTATCTCTTGCTGCTTTTGCCAATAATTTAGAATTTTTATTGCCATATTCAAAATATTCTCTCTTAAGAAAGATCAAATCTTTCTTTACTTTTTCAATATCTTTCCCATCCAACTCTTTCTTGATTTTTTTTATCTTCTGAAATGTTTTCTGATCCTTCTTTTTAGCAAATTCCATGTGAAGGTGTTTTAATTGTTGTTCCAATTCCTGATTCCTATTTTGAATTTGTCTATTTCTAATACTATTCAGTTTTATCGATTCCCCTCTAAAGATTGCCTTCATTGTATCCCAAACTCCTCCCCGACTGACCTCATTATTTTCATTAAATTTCCAACTTTCCTCCCATTTCTCCATAATTTGTTTCCTCATTGATTCCTCTCGATATAACTTCGCATCATATCTCCAAATATACCCTCCTTTTTCTATCTCTTTAAGATTTATATTTGCTGTTACCTTTGCATGGTCAGATTCCCTAAATGTCCCGATCTTTATATCCTCAATTGTTTTGACTAATTCTTCTGTTACAAAAATATAATCTATCCGTGAGTACATATCATGCACGTGTGAATAATAAGTATATTCTCTTTCCTGCGCTTTAAGTTCTCTCCAAACATCCTTCATACCCATGAATTTTCTCCATTCTTCTAATATGTACTTTTTACCTCTTTTTTTTTACACTTGTACTGTCAATATCTGAACACATCATATTAAAATCTCCACATAAGACCATGCGTTTAGTCCCTTCCTTATTCAAAATTTTCCCCATTTTATCTAAAAATTCTTGCTGTTTGTCATTTGGAGCATAGATGTTAACCAACGTTATCTCTTCTTCCTCTATTTTTCCTTTTATTATTAAATATCTTCCTTCTGGGTCAGCAATAATTTTATTCACCGTAAACCCCAATTTTTCCGAAATCAGGATTGCAACTCCCCTAGCTTTGGATGTCCCATATGCTTTTTCATATATTTCGATTCCCCTCACCACCAAATTATTGACATCTGCGGATTTTTGATGAGTTTCTTGCAAAAAAATTATATCAGCCCTATCTTTGTTGAGCGACATCTGCAATCTCCTTCTTTTCAGGGCATTCCCTGTTCCCTTCACATTCCACGTTATTATTTTCAGTGACTTAACCATTTGTGTCTAACTCCACCTCCCGTTGTTCGTTTCCTTCCCTGGACGTGCTCCCTAAAAACCCTCCTGCTTCCCTACTACTAAAGAAATTAAACAAAGCAAAATATAATAATATCAAAAAACTAATTTCACTAAATAAAAAATAATAAAAAACAGACTTACCTAATCTTTCCCTTTCTTCTTCCCTCCCCACATCTTTCTTCCCGATGTCACCTTTGTTCTCCAAAGAGGGGAGGGGGGGCCGGAGAGAGATGGCATATACTTCCTCCAATAGCTCCCCGACTCTGACCATGATTAAATTTTACTTTTTATCGTCCCACCTGTTCCGCGCTTGTCCCTGGAATGTCCGCTCCTCCCACTGCTCCTCCCACTGCTCCCTCCTCCTCCCGGCCCAATACCGATCCCATAACACCGACCTTATACAATTCTGTTCTCAAAAGAATCCAATCCGCGTCCGCCTCCTTGATCAGGCCAATTTGTGTTAAATACAGCAATGCATCAGTATTCACATCAAGAACATGCCATTTTTTGTCATAAAAAAATCTCAGCTGTTGTGGAAATCGCCAACCATACTTAACGCCCTTTGCTACCAACAATCTTGTAACAGGTTTCATTTTGTATTTCCACCTCCTCTCCTCGGGCGCAATATCGTTGTAGACCTCCACATCCAGCCCTTCTATTTTTAGGGCGCCAGACCCAGCTTGCCTAATAAAGGACATCACTTTCAATTTATCCGCCCAATTTGCAAATTTAACTAGAACATTTCTGGATGTCTTCCTATCCTTCCTTCCCCCCACCCTGTACACAGCACCAATATCGTCTAATCCAAAATCTTTACCCGTTTTTAGTGAGTTCAACCATTCCAAAACTCTCTCTTTCAGCTTGTCTGGCGTCCTCTCAGGCAGGTGACGGATCACAATGTTAGATTTTCTCCACCCCTCCTCCATCATCATCATTTTCCTCTCTTGCGCAGCCATCTTGTTTTCCATTACATGTTCTTGAATATAAAGCTCATTTACAGATATTATAGCATTTTTAACCTCCTTCTGCATTACATTTGTAATCTCATCAATCCTTTGTGTATTTACTACCACATCTTTCTTCACGTCTGTAAGGGCTTTGGCCAGGCTTTCATATTGTAGCCTGGCCAATTCCCTGTCCCTTTTCATTTCTTCACTGTTGGCCTCTACTGTTTTATTCAATTTAGTTTGATTTGCATCCAGTTTTTGCATTGTCACCTGAGTATCTGTCATTTTTGCCTGAGTATCAGCCATGTTTTTGGCCAACTGTTGAAGAATTGTCGTTATATTGTCCATCCTTTGGGCCAGGTCGAGGGAGCCCCCTTGCTCTGTTGCTGTGGAATCCGTTGCTGCCGTTGTAGGCTCCATGTTCGGTGATGGAGTGTGCCGCTCTTCCTCTTCTTGCTCTTTACCCACTTCTTGCTCTTTGCCCCTTTTCCCTTTCCGACCTTTTGGTTTCACAACCTCCTCCATTATTTTCCCCTCCCTTCCCAACAAACACCCCAGTGTCTTAATTCAAGCTATGGCAATCAGAATTTACACATGAAAGATAGTTCGGCCCTCGGAGTCTCTGATAAAATGTTATCCGGCCCCCGGGCCGAAAAGTTTGGGCACCCCTGGTCTAAGTCAAAGGCACTTATATATAAGATCTTGTATATTGTTGTTAATTAAGGAGTTGACGTTTAGCCCCCGAGTCAAAATATTACTGTTCTTATCAAAGTTCCAAGGTCTTTTCTTGAAGGCCTGCACTATCTCTCAGAGCCGAAAGAACAAACAGAGAAACAACCTGAAAACGAATCTGCTGACAGAGTTTAAAAGGCACTTTTCCCACCGCAGTATTTCCTGGGCATGGCTTGTAGTACAAAGGAATCGCTTCGTCACCGCCCCTTTCAGGCTCAACTGTCCGCCATTACTTCTCAAAAAAAAAAAAATCGGTAGCCCAAACACCACAGCGATGACCCAACAAGAGCACTTTAATCCCACTTCAACTGTGTTTTAAAAGTATATATGTATAAAGCTCTATGTGCGATTTCACTCAGGCTGCCTTCTCAGCACTGCCCCCTCAGTTCGCGCTTCACTCCTCTTCCCCTGCCTTTCTTCTGCTCCAGCAATCCCGGTGCGGCTCGGCAGGCAGCAAAACACACACACACCTCCACCCGCTGCTCCAACGATCCCGGCGCGGCTCAACAGGCAGCGGGACACACACACCTCCACCCGCTGCCCGGAACACGCGCCTCCGATCCCCGGCTCACCACGGCCTGCCTCCTCTCCGCCGTCCACGTCGTCCTTCCGTTCCACTTCGTCCCAAAAACCTCCAAGAACCTCCGGGAACTCAGCCGCCAACCTCCGTCACAAAGCAAGCTCCGGCACAGAAAAAAACTATTTCCACAGCTCCACCAGGCAGCGGCGAGGTTTGAGTCTTCCGACCCCCCCCCCTTCCGCCACCGGGGGCTCAGTCTTCCGTGCCCCGCTCACAATCGGCTGCTCTCCGGATATCTCACCAATTCCGTCCCCCTCTGCACTTCGGAGCAGGACCGCCAGGTATATTTATTTCTATTTTGTGTTTATTTATCCCATTGATTCCACATTGGTATGACAGAGCGAGCGAGAGACGATGTTTCCCCTACGCCATCTTGGCTCCGCCCCCCTTTCTGTGATTTCTAAAACCTTGGTGTTCACTGAGTTTTGAGAACGAAAAGCAATGAACAAGTTATTAATGAATCTAAGCTCCTCTCTAATTTCCACCAATGTCCACCTGAAAACTATGGTAATAAAGTGTAGGGCTTTTTAGAAGATGGAGGCTCTCTGTGGGTTTTATTTGAAAAGCTGAGCTACTGTGACTCATTTTCTCTCTTGTTTACCTCAGTTTAGGCAAAATGTAGCTGCCCATCATAGAGAAATATGAAGCAATGTAACTTTAAAGGTCCCATTAATTTTCTTTGTTACCCAAACCTGCAATGTTAAAAATTGAAATATGTAGATTCCAGTCCAAGTGCAAAATTGACTCCAATTTTCCTGCTATTTACATCAAAGAAGGTCTGAATGGGATGCACTGGAGAATTACATTCCTGTGTTGAAAAATAAACACATCGTTGACATTGACCTATTTTTCTGGTTTATAAATTTTTCAGGCTTTTCTACTTGCAAGACAGATCTATGCTTTAACTTGTTTCAGGATATTGTCCTTTGGAAGATTAAAGAGGAAAATCTATTGTTCCTTTGGAAGGTTGATACGGTTTAAAATAAAAGAATGCTCTTTTTAAAAATGCTACTCTAAATGTTGGTGTCTAGACTCTTCAAATCCCAAATGTTTATTTTAACAAAGAAGCAAGCATGCACTCAATTATGCAAAATCATATCCACATCTTTACATCTCCCTAACACAGAGACTGAGGCCACATCTGCTCTTTTAAAAAATCCCACTATGTTTTATTCCTGATGGAGTCATATGACGAATAGGCAGCCCATTGCATCCCCATGATTTATCATTCTTTATTCTGTTATTTTTCTCATGATCTGTTGTCCCATTGGGCTGTTTAGACAATACAGGTCTAAACAGCCCAATGGTTTAATTCTGTGTAAAGTAATTTCCTACTGTAGGGCTTTGTTATTTTATTCCGACTTTGAGTCTTAGGTTGTCAACTTTTTAATAGTTTTATGTGAACAATGGCAGAAAGTGAAATTGGGGAAGTGTGGTGAAGGGCTACGGCTAGGATTGCCAGGCAAAACCTTGGCACAAGGGGAGAAGTTCTTGTGAAATCAGAAGGGAGTGACTTGGTCTTGGTCAAGAAGTAAATCCTTGGGGTGACCTAGGGATAGGGAAAGCACAACACAGAGGCAAACATGTCCTAACTGAGCTCTTGAGCTTGGTGCCAGCTGGAACTGAATGGAGATGGAGGCTTTCTGGAAGCAAAATTCAAACTTCTTCCACTTCCAGCTCCACTTCCCTGAAGGCTCTTATCCCCCCATCAGGAGACCCAGCAAAACACAGCAATTCCCTGAGAGTTCAGCTCCAAGGACTAGTAACCTTAGTCACTGCTGCTGAGCACCAGCTGAGGAAAAGGGAGCCCTAACCTTTCATCAGCAGATATTACTTGGTGTTTTGATAAATTACCTTTATGAACTATAACTGCTGGGATCTTCCATCTAGCATTACTGTTTACTATAGATCAGTGTTTCCCAAATGCTGGTTTTTGGACTTCAATTCCCAGAAGCCTAAGTCATTTCCCCAAAGCACTGATCAGACAATGTACTGACTTAGGCTTCTGGGAATTGAAGCCCCCCTGTGGGCTGTGTACCCCTTGTTGGGAACCAGTGCTACAGATGAATCCATTGGAGGTAGAATCCTCACATTTCTGAATCTAACTTTTGATTTGCTCCAAAGTAAAATCAGGTTGTTCCCTAAAGCACCAAACCAGAGTCTCAACCAATGATTTAGTCAGAGCACACATTCATAGAAGGTAATCATTCCTAAAAATACCCCCTATTTCAAATTCTCAAATGTTGCAGGGAAACAATCCCCATTTCCTGGTTCATTAGCTAAACTGGTATAGGATAATGGGAATTTAAGATGCAGATTTAGGAACTGCTGCAATAAAGTCCAGAAGCCTGACTGAAATAGGTAGCATTTAGAAACACCTGTAAGGTCTAATTTGTCATGTCTCATCTGTGTTTTACATGGTACTAAGAACATTCATGGGACTCCAGTGGCTTAGATGTTAAGATACTGAACTTGATGACTGAAAGGTTGGCAAATCAGCAGTTTGAGACCAGAGTACTGCATGACAGAGTGAGCTCCTGACTCTGTTCCAGCTCCTGCCAACCTAGCAGTTTGAAAGCAAAAAAGTTGCAAGTAGATAATTTCGATGGGAAGGTAGACAGCATTCTGTGCACTCCGGTGTCTACTCATGTCTCCCACATGTCCTCAGAAATGTCTGCAGATACAGACAGTGCTGGCTCTTTGGCTGTAAATAGAGATGAGTACCACATCTTAGAGTTGGATGCAACCGGCTTTTGAGCATGGGTGACCTTTACCTTTACCTAAGAACATTCAAAAATTAGGTGAATTTTAAGCATCTTTAAGATTGTTCTAATCAAATTGGAAGATTTAAAAGAGGTAACGTGGCTTTGGAAAGAAATGCCTCATACTCTTGAAAAGTGAGACTACCCCAAAATATCATGAATCCATCAAGAAAGAATTAGGGGAAGGGAGGGTTGTGCCATGGGCTATTATTTCTATTATGTTAAATGTCACCTGTTCTAAAAAGCAAATTAAATTGTGGGTTTGGTTTCTTCCTTTCCTCTTCTTTCATCACACATATTACAGTATAAGGAAAGAAATCTGATGGAAAGGGCAAAATAAGGACCTAAAAAAGGGATGGGGGTGGTCTTTGCACATCCCTCTGTTGCTTTCTCATCAAAATGGTTTGCCTTTCTAATAGGTAAAAGGGTGACTTTATATATAGTGGTATTGCCCTTTGGCCACCTTCTCTACTCTGGTGCTGTCCAAATGGTTTGGATTACAATGAACATCCTGCTGACAGCCTGACTCTTGAGAAGGCTGTCTTAATAAAATCTCTCTACCACAAAGTCATGAGACTCAAGCCTCCAAACAAGAAGGGGAAAGACTATCCACCCCATTCTCTAGGCTGGAGCATAGCAATGGCATTTTGTCAAAGAGTTGGTGGTAGTAGGGTATAACTGGGGTATTTTGGTGAAAAGTAGGTTTAGTTTCAGTTGCTCATTAAGTGAAAGGCTTTTAGTTCCATTGAGATTTATCATACTATTCAAAGCAACACACTCTAATGGAATCATAAACCTGAGTTGTGCTCAGCCTGCCAAGAGGTATCTTTCTTCATTTGATACTTTACACTGATGTATTACACCTTGGGGTGTCTGCTTCACTCTTCTAATGGTGAACACAATTCTAAATGTATTTTGTAAAGTAACAGAGCTCCTCACATGGGACCTCTCTGCCTACAGAGATACCATACAACCTGTCCAAAGCCAATTACTTAGTCATTCTCATTCTTGCTGTTGCAAAGTTACTTTTCCTCTACTTCCTATATCAAAAGCTTTCTTTCTTGGTGGGTGGTTTTTTGACTTCTTTTTATCCTTTTTTTGTAGCCATTTTGCACTGTTGGCTCATATTTAGCCTGTGACCAATAACAATTCCAAGACCCTTCTCACTTGTAGTATTACTGAGCCAAGTATCCCTCATCTTGTATCCGTCCATCTGGGTTTTTATCCTAGGTATAAAACTCTGCACTTATCCCTGCTAAATTTCATTCTGTTGCCTTTAGCCCAATCAGGTACAGAAAAGGGCACCAAGGATGATCAGAGGACTGGAAACCAAGCCATATGAAGAAAGACTGAAGGAACTGGACATGTTTTGCCTTGAGAAAAGGTGACTGAGAGGGAATATGATAGCACTCTTCAAATACCTGGAAGATAATCATAAAAAGGAAGGGCAGAATCTCTTCTCCATTATCCCAGCATGCAGAATACACAATAATGGGCTCAAACTCAAGAATGCCAGATATGGGCTGAATATCAGGAAAAACATCTTAATGGTTACAGCAGTATGACAGTGGAACCAACTACCTCAGCAGGTGGTAAATGCTCCAACCCTGGAAGTATTCAAGACAGAATTGGGTCTGCTTTGATTTTGGATTTCTGCATTGAGCAGAGGGTTGGACTCAATGACCTAAAAGGCCATTTCCAATTCAGTGATTCTATGATTCTATGACAGTTGCCATGTTTGTTGTGTGGAAAGGAAATTGGCCAGTATTTGTTGTGTAGTGCACTAGATCAGGATCTGACCCTCCTGGTACTGTTAAAATGCAATTCTCACCATTCACCAATGGCCTGAGGAAAAAGACGCCATGGCCTGGCAGGTGGCTGAAGACCTTGCCTCCATCTCTGGGCCCACACCAACAGCCTGAGGAAAAAGATGCCAGAAGAAGAAGAAGAAGAAGAATAGCAACAACAGCAGCTATCCTAGACTGGGCTGGTGATTCTTACAGTCCAATGAGATACAACCACCGAAAACTAAAATGCCAGAACAGGAAAATGGATACTGGCACAATTCCTGAGACCCTCAAGCATCTGCAGCATGTCTATGATCCAGAGCAAAAGGCAACATAAATATCTTAGGAAGATGAAGAGGCTGCCACTCCCTCTTCTATACTTTTCTGCTACAAACAAAATCCTTGTCTCTATTACTCTCACTCCCAAGAACGTATGGAAGATCTGTAACCACTGGCCTTAACACAATCTACCCCTGTATGAGCTAATCCTCCCTGGTTAAAGAGCACAAGCCTGGGTAATGCTTCTGTGTCCACTCCTCCGATTCTTCATTGTCCGCAGTGCTCAAGGAGAAGCCGAAGAACTAATTGGTGTGTAATTCAATCTGTGTCCAGGCTGGGTCACAGCACAATGCTTAACTTGTAGTTCCAAGGGTTAAGTCAGCCAGCTACTGTTATCCTCCGCAGCAGGTGTGAAGACTGTCACTTGGTGTAATAGTATGTTACCACTTAAGCTGAGCTCCACTGCTGATGCTACTTCACTCAACACTTAATAAGTGGTCTTCCCCATTTCTCCCCTCCCAGGTCTAGAGCTAATTGTAAACATCTAAGTATAAAAAAGGGCTTTTAAGATATTTGTGATACTGGATTAGGAATTCCTGCATTATTCAAATAAAGACAGGCATATTTTGATGGACATGGTCCAAAACTTTCCAGTTGCTGCCAACCCCTCATTTCCTGACTTCATATCAGTAAAGCCATAATGTGGGACAGAGCTGTGTATATGTACGTATGATAATGGAAATAACAGCGAAGATCTCTTTGTTATGTTGTTCAAATTCTAAAATGCAGAATGGTCGAAGATATATCCCCTTGATACTGATCTGATCACTGGATCACTATTACATTGCCAGTCAGTACAGTGTGAATTCACTGTTATCTAAAATTTGCTTTAAAGAAAAAGAGCTTCAGGTTTTAAAAAACAGAAACATCAGGTAGATAAAAATATTTGACGAAGAAGTCCTCTGCTCTTACAGGCATGGAAGGGAGAGGCTGGGGCTCAGTAGTAAAGGTCATGCTTTGCATGCAGAACATCTCGGGTTTAATCCCTGGCATCTCTAAGTACGGATCCTGCCAAAAGTCTTGGATAGCTACTCTCAGTCACTTTCAACACTACCAGACCATATGGACCAAAGGTCTGTCTCAATGTGAGACAGTATTCTATGGTCCTATAATTTACAGAAATGTCGCCAAAAGAGTGGCCAGTGGGAAGGTAGCAAGAGACCTTTTATACTGTGCAGGACACTCACAAACTCAGAGAATCCTATTTAATGAGGTGGGCTGAGAAGACTCTCAAGGAAGGTAAAGGTCCCCGTTGCTTGAAAGCCAATCATATTCAACTCTAGTGTATGGTGTTCATCTCCGTTTGCTGCCAAAGAGCCAGAGCTGTCAGCTTTTGCAGACATTTCTGTGGTCATGTGGCAGGCATGACTAGACACCAGAGCACACAGAATGCTGTTACCTTTCCCACCAAAACAGTACCTATTTATCTACTCACAATGTCTTGCTTTTGAACTGCTAGGTTGGCAGGAGCTGGGAGAGAGACCGGAGCTTACTCCATCATGCAACACTCGGGCAGTGGTGGGCAGCCAAAAATTTTACTACCACACTGTGGGCACAGCCGATGTCATGGGTGGAGCCAACATCATGACATCAGGATGCCATGGGCAGAGCCGACAACATGGGCGGAGCCAAAGTAAAAAAATAAAATAAAAATACAGTAGACATAAAAATAGAAATAAAAAACATAAAAATACAAATTAAATAGACATTAAATACACATAAAAACACACTACATGAAACACCCACCCATCTCAACCTACCCCAAACATAAACCCTAGTCACTTACCTGGGGTCGGGGAGTAGCAGGCGGCAACAGCAGCGGTGCAGCGGTGCCACAGTGTGGCCTAGCCCGGCCTGGCCTGGTAGTGCAGTCTGGCCCGGCGGCGCATCCCTGGTGGTGTGCCACGGCCTGGCCTGCAGCAGCATCAGAGTCGGCATCAGTGGCGATGACAGATGAGCAGAGGTAAGTGGCAGCAGCGCAGGGCTGGTGGTGCAGTGCGGAGGTGCAGGGCAGCAGCATGGCAGGGCGGTGCGGCATGGGTTGACTTGAGCGAAAGCTGCCGCCGCTGCCGTCGCACCTCTGAAGAGGCCAATGAGGGCCTCAACAGCCAGCCGCCGCGGTCTTCATTGCAGCCCAAAATGGCTGCTGGTAAGGACGCATGCGTCAAAATACCAATTGACGCATGTGTGTTGAATGCTGGAGGTTCGCATCCGTCAATTGGTATCTTGACGCATGCGCACTTACCAGCAGACATTTTGGGCTGCAATGAAGGATAGCCTGGGAGGTGACCACCCCGGGTGGTCTCCTGGAAAGGTGACTACTCCCCCAGAGAACCCCCCAGGATTTCGGTTACTGGGTCGGTAGAACTGGCCTGAACCGGCTGCTGCCCACCACTGTACTTGGGCCTTGAACTGCTGATCTGCTGAACTTCCAGGACCACCACTGCCTTCATTTTATTTTGGGGAATCTCTTCCTTCGTTCTCATCCCCAAATCAAGGGGGTTCTGGTATGGGCTGCCTTTCTGTGGGCCTAATCCATAAGGTGTTTAACGTGCACTCCTGCAGAATAATCACACCTTATGAGATTGACATTTGCTGGAAATTGAGAGGCACATATAAGGTAATGGTGGTAAGAGACCAAGATGTCAGTGGCTGCCCAGAGAGTAAATCACTCTGCATTAACTGGGACAGAGTGGATTGCTTCTTGAAGTTAATTCTGGAGGAGCATTTTTATTCCATAATCCTTCTTTGCAAGATACATTAACTGTATCAAGCACAGATATGGGACACCTAGTTTTCTTTTTAAGAGAAAACTTACTAGCTCTTAAAAACTGTGAAAGCTGGACCATAAGAAAGGCTGAGTGCAGAAGAATAGACACCTTTGAACTGTGGTGCCAGGAGCAGACTCTTGAGAGTCCCCTGGATTGCAAGGAGGACAAATCAGTCAATCCTGAAGGAAATCAACCCTGACTGCTCCTTGGAGGGACAAATACTGAAGATGAAACTCAAGTACTTTGGCCACCAAATGAGAAGAGAGGACTCCCTCGAGAAGGCCTTGATGCTGGAAAAGATTGAAGGCAAAAGGAGAAAGGCACGACATAGGATGAGGTGGCTGGATGGCATCATTGACACAATGGGCATAGACCTGTATGGGCTGCGGAGAATGATGGAGGACAGGGGAGCCTGGCAAATGGTGGTCCATGGGGTTGCAAAGGGTCAGACTCGACTGTGCGACTGAACAACAAAAAAATTCAATGCGTGTGCAATCTATTAGTATCATAATAATTACTGCAAAATAAGAAGTGTACACATACTGTCTATGGTGACCTACAGTGCTAAACTATCTTAGATTAAAAGAAAAGTGTTAGAAAAGGAACAATATCTAGAAAGTTTATAAAACTAAAATATAATCAATTTCAATGAAAACAAACAAGACATAATGGCTGAAGCCCTATCACTCATCTCCACATGTGAAAAAGGAAAGGCAGCAGCAACAATAGCACCAAATCGCTACTAATTAAAGGCTTCCTTTGGTGATTTCAAGGTACAAATTACTTGTATACAATGCAATGCCACACACCTAAAAATTGCCAAAGAAATCCTTTAATCAGTAGCAATTTGCTCCTAATGAAGATGATGTCACTCCTGTTGCACACACAAAGTTGTCATTCAGAAGGAGCTGCATCTTCTCACTTTCAGAACCAGCAACTTTTAAAAAGTAGACCCATAAGTGAATAAATGTCACATGTCTGTTCAGTCTCTCTGGAGCTGCTTCTCCTCACTTGGATCAAGAAGCAGTCTATCATAAGATGGCAACCCTTAGCACTCCAGATGTTCTTGACTTCAATTCCCAGAATCCCAAGCCCCCTGTGAATCCACATGAATGGGTTTACTGCGATTCATCCAGCCCGCGCTCCTGGAAGTGGAAGTAAAACACACCCGTATGGTTCTCGACATTTTCCCACCATGGGCCAGACCATGCCCCCTCTGTCAGCTAAGTGGGCTGGACATGTGGTCCCCCCAGCATAAACACTGCTGCAAACAGCTGTTGTAAACACGTCCACTTCCAGGGTCATTGTCGCGAGGCAGATGATTTGCCATCATGGACCGGGGCCAGCCCATGGGCCATAGGTTGCAAACCCCTGCTCTAGTCAATGAGTTGGTTTTCACAGAAACACCCATCTGTACCACTTCAGCCTGGAGATGGAATGTCACCAAGAGGGAATATACAGGCTCATTTTCTATGCAGCAAAAACAAGCTTGGCCAAGGAGAAGGCTACAGCCCTTGTCCCCAGTCTTCAATTGTCCATATGCTATGGTTATTTTTAACATTCATGGTGTAAAGGTTTCAAAGATATGACCATTTCAACACCAATCTGGTGCTGAGTGGTCCAGGCAAAGACTTACCACCTGTGTAAGGCTGAAGATAAGAAGCCTGCCATATGGAAGATAACCGCCATGTATTCAAACAAGGGAAGGGCCCTTCCCGATGGATGATGATAACAATGTGCATTCAAACAGCTGCCAGAGGATGGATGAAGCACCTGCTGTGGAGAGCAGCAGCTGGAGTTCATTTTGGGTCCAAAGGGCCAGGGCCAAGCAGACGGGCTGCGTGTGCACTAATCCAGCACCATCACCACCTCCACCACTGACAGGTGCCCTCTTGAAGAGGGAAAACTATTTGGGGAGGAACCCAAGTTTATTAAGAAGAACAAATCCCCAGCTGGCTTAATCAGCAAAGCTCCAGTTACTTTGAGGGAATTATAGAGACTTCCACAAGTGAGGATATGACCCATTCCCCTCCAGTTGCTGCCTTGGCTTATGGATATTCCTTTTGCTATGATTTTTCCTCCCTTCCTTTAATTGCTGTGGTGGCTATTTTTTTAAGCCGCACAATCTGCTCTGTTTTATAACTAAAATAAAGATTCCATTCTGTATTATATATCTTCTTAGTGATTGTGTGCTCTGGTTCTTGATTCCCTTGCCTCTGAAGTCATTTCCGATTTTGTTGTACAGCCCGATTCACAAATTCTGTATTGAACAACATGGTAAACAACCACTGAAAGGAACAACAAATGTTTCCCTAAAAGAAATAATGTGGCCTTGTTAAGGATATGGACAACAGCACTCTCTTAGATGAGTCTGCAAATCATACAACTCAATTTTAAAATATTGTGAACACTGTAGTTGTCAATTTCTGAACTGTTCTGCTTTTAATTGCAACTTAGTTTGTAGCACTGAGCCTGGTGGTAATGCTTTGAAAAGTTGTAGTTATTGTCTCCTGCATCTCATAATGGTACACAAAGAGCCCAGTGGCAATGCTGATAGACAGTATCATCCAGAGGCATCCTGGCTCCGCTAAAAGTGCACTTGGACAGGGAGTGATGAGGGCATTTAACCCTAACAAAATATATACATTCCCACTTGCTTTCTAATTTCAACTCCCCTCTGGGGATTTGAACTGACAACCTCTTGCTTACAAGGCAAAATTGCAACCTCCAAGCAGGGCTGTTTCTTGTAACCTTATCTTTGGCGGCAAAGGAGGAGAAGGCAGAAAGAGGGACACGGAGCCCTGCTCATTTGCTCAATCGTTCCTGGCATTGTAGCTCAGCTCGGCTCTTTGGATTGGCACCCAAGGGGGCGCCATGGTACTGGGGGCCTGGGGGGTGCCCCGGGCTGAGTCCCAGTAGCCCAATGGGCCAGCCCACCACTGGTATCATCCCCAAGGGGAAAGGCTTTGGAAAAGAGGACACTGCCAACCAGCAAGCCATCAGACTAACTGAATCATAGAACTGCAAAGTTTGGGCAGTACCCAAGGATTGTTTATTAGTTCAACCTTCTGCCCACGTTAGGAAATTTACAGTTGGAGCCCTCCTGATAGATGATCATATAACTACTGCTTTCAAAATTTGCAACAAAGGCGATCACACCACCTTCTGAGATAATCAAGGCTACTCTAAAGACACTCTTACTGCTAGGAAGTTATTTCTAACACTTAGAAACTCCTCTTTTATCATTTGAATCTAATGTTTTTGATCATGCCCAGAACAGCAGAAAACTCTTATGTTTACCATAGCTTAAGCAAATTATTTCCAACCCTGTGGAGTAGCATTTCCTTCTCACAAGCACCTTGAAGCTGCTCTGAAGAACAGTAAGTAGGAGAGCTGAGAAACAAACTAGCAGGATCTTATGATTTGCTGACAAAAAATGACAGAGCAACTGTAAACACAATGGGACTTCCCTTTAGGGTTCTTTTGTGTTCATCTCTGTTCCTCCTGGAGACACTTGGTTGTATGTTGTTGTAGCAACAGATGGCCTTTTCCACTATGTTTGAATCTTCCCACATCCCTCCTTCTTTCTTTTTAAATGGGACTTTCAACAGTCACTTCACTTATTTGTTTCCACTATCCAACTCTCCAGGCTTGCTTCAAGGAGAAATTCATTCATTCATATTCATTTTAATATAGTTATGCTAGACCCACAGCAGCCTTTGCTGTTGAAGGGATGCTTTGGGCTGCCAATGTGCTTCAGTTTCAGAAATTGCTCAGAATCTGGAGCAAACCAGGGATATTCATGTGTTTCAGAACAGATCTGAAGTAATGCAATGAAATCAAAAGTGTCACTCAAGTTGAATCAGAGCTTTGCTAACTATTGAATATTGCTATTGAAAATACACACACACTTTAACAGAGCCAGAAAGCCCAAAGCAAAATGAGATAAACAGTTCAAGCACCAATGAAAAAGCCAAGGTCTCCAGGAAACCCCAACCAAGCAGCCCTTGGGAGGGTTCAGATTGACCAAATCAATTCTTTTATCCTATGATTGACAGCCATCTAATGTTTTGGAAAGGCAAGTGAAGGGTTTTCATCTGTTAGCAATTCTTATTTACCTTGTTTTCATTTTTAGCAGAGTGGGTGTGTTTTGGAATCTTTTCTTCTTTTCCTTTACGCAGCTGCAGACCATATTTTCCACTACACATTAGAATGCAATTGATTGAAAGCCTGTGCGTATGAATGGGCCACATAGGTCTGGAGTCTCTTATGCAAGATTTGAGTGAAGTAAGTCACATTAGGACATAAATTATCTCTATTTTGTAATTAACTTTTAAAATACATGTTGCTGGTGTTTATTTTTCCAGCACCTTTGGGCTTTTTGTTGTTGGTGTTTTGCTTTTGTTTTGCTGTGCCTGCTTGTGTTTGGATTGGGGCAGTGGTGGACAGCAAAAAAATTTGCTACCACACCGTGGGCAGAGCCTCTGTCATGGGTGGAGCCTACCTCATGGGCAGAGCCTACATCATGGGCGATCTAGTCATGCTTGCAGTATGGCCATGAATACATCTGCAAACACAGGCAACACTGGCTCTTTGGCTGTAATTGGAGATGAGCACTGCACCCTAGAGTCAGATATGATTGTCTTTGGAGCAAGGGAGACTTTGAACCACTTGCAGGGACAAAAACTGATGGGACAGGTCAGGGAGGTGGGTGTGGCCACCCAATTTCACTAACCCCCTTGTTCAAAGGCCACCCTATTTCACCACCACCCTGCCCAGAGGTCACCCAATTTTGCTTAAAAAAAACCCTCCCAGGGGGTGTGAATCTGTTGCTGCCCACCACTGGGTTGGGGGGTAAATCTGACATGTAAAGTAGCAATTGGGTAATGTACCTATTGGAGAAGCATTGATTTTTATGGGAGGGGGAGAGAACTTGCAAGAATTTTGCCCACACACTATAAGTCAAGCAATAGTCAATGTCACTGAGTTTCATCCTCCATTCCATGTCAAAGCCCTTTATTTTCCCCATGTTCATATTTTGTCACTATTCAGACTCATATAAATATGTTCGGTATCTACTTTGGACCTTATATATTGGGTGTAATGCAAAATTTGCACCAGCTATTATTCCTAAGTCAGGGAAGGGAAGCACTGATGACGTTTGTAATCAATCAAAGCTGTTTTTGTGGCCCATATCTTTTCCTTGGATTCTTCTTTTTTTCTGACAAAAATAGTGCAGTGTACCTCCTGAAAGCTTCCTGAAGGGATGTTAACCTTTAGGATCTCAGTCCTTCCTTCATAATTTAATAGACCAAACACAGCATTTTTAAAAGACAAAAAGGACTTCTAACTACTTATAATGTCTATTCTTGCTGTGATTTGTGGCAGCTCCCCCAGTGATTTGTGGCATCCCCCCCCCCCCGAAGTTCCCAGGGACATTAAAAAAATGCTGTCTGGATCTCCCAAAGTTGACATCCTCAGATTTACATGATGGAAGATGATAGGGTAAAGATTAAAGTAGATCTCCATTGCCCTCCAAATATCGTTGGATTCTAGACTCCATGATTCTTGGCTACTGGTTGTGCTGAAAGATAGTTGGTGGAGATTAGAGACCAACAACATCCCAAGTGAACACAGGTTACTCAGCATTGCAGTCGAGTCTCAAAATGAAGCACAATTTCTACATATATAGTGACCAAATTAAAGAAAGTATGGTTTCTTGCACTTGCTTGTACTTTCAGTAAAGGAAATGTCAACTAAAAAGAGCAGCTTACTTAGCTATATGTCTATTTTTATAGATGTAATCAAAGTCCTATAGATGCAATCAAAGTTCTAGAACTTGACAAGTGGATATTCTAGGTTAGGAGTTCCCAAACTTTATGAGTCATGGGCGGATCACATGGTTCTTCTCACTGGAGGCAGAAGTAAAATGTGCCTGTGCATGCACAAAATGCTGCTGTAAATGCACCTGCAACTGTTGTAAGCACATTTGAGACAGTCATGGGTGCATTTATGGCAGAATTTTGCACACATGCAGGGACATTTTACTTTTGCTTCCAAGAGTGGTGTGGACAGAGTGGGCTGGATGACTTGGCTCTGTGGGCTGGATCTGGCCCATGGGCAATAGTTTGGCCACTCCTGTTCTACGTATACATTCCTATTGCCCACCACTGACATTGATGTAAACAGAGTGAGAAATAGTTTCACTATGAAAACATTCACAGAGCTGTAACTGAAATGGTGCAATGCTGGTTTTAATATAATGGATGCTAAATTTTGATTCTGGAAGAATATAAACCTACCTACTAGCAAATGCCGATGGAAAGGAAGCAAACTCACCCAGCCCAAACTTGCTTGCAAGTGATAATTCCCAGGCAGAAGGGAACACAGAGCAACATGGAACCAATATGGTGTGGAATCAGTACAACCATTACATGCTCAGACCCAGATGTTCCTCCCTGTTCCTCTATCTTCTCCTCCATATGTGCCATTCTCACATGATCCAATCTTAATCAATAAGTCACAAAAACCTGATTGTGTGTACAAGACAGATAATTTTATTTTAAAAGTCTCAGCAAATCTTGCAACCTCTTTGCATGCAACAGGAAACCCTAAATGCTTTCAATTTGGGAGGAAACCCAAACAAAGTTACTGCTTTTGGCCAACATTGTTATTGTAAATCTTTTACATGAAAGACTCCCAATTAAGATTTGAAAACAGTGAGTAAAGAAACACAATACTATAGAATCATCAAAACTTACAGGGACAGGTATTTGCTGGAACAATGCCTAAAAAGGAACAAAGAAAGTCTCCATGTTGCTAATAGTCTATGGGTTGTTTCAGGCAGATGTGTCTGGGTCATTTCTTTTGTATTATTGCTACAAGAATTGCCCATGAAATGCTTGCATCTGCTTTGTTTAAGTTGTACACAAGAAAGAAGCCCTTGGGTATTACTTCTGTCCTTTAAAAAAATATGTGGCACTCTCTTTTCCTCAGTATGTAACAAAGCTTATCTCCTTCTTAGACTGAAATCTAGCCTGTCTAGTGCCTTTTACACTTGGCACAAATATTAGTCTTCTCCACTTAAGTCAGAGGAAAATCTTTAAGTCTTGCCGGGTTTCTTTATGGGAGCTCCCAGTTCCAGGACAAAACTGAAACTCCACAACATGAAAGCAAGAGCAACAGAAAGAGAACTTAATATTAGGCACTGGAGATTTTGGAGTATAAATCCCATAATTCTCTATTCTGGGATTTCCAACTGAAAGTCCTAAATTTACAGACACCAGTTGTGGCTCACCAGGAGAAAATGCCTAGCTGGAAGATCTTAAGGCTGTGATTCCAAACATGGGGCACACGCCCCACAGGGGGCACTTTGATTATTGTTTTTCGGGGGCAATTTGAGAATGAGTTATTAACAGTGAATTTTTTTTTGCATTTCTTATGGTTCTAGCGGCCTCATATACAGTATATAAATATATATTGTGACATACACATTTTTGAAATTAAAATCAGAATGTAGGTGATGCATACCCAAAAAAAGTTTGGGAACCACTGCCTTAAGGCTTAGCATAGGCCTAGCTCCGCTATACTTCCTGTGCAGAAAGGAAGCTATCCCATTGCTTCCAGGAGCTTCCTTTCTGAACAGGAAATTAGGGCACAGCTAGATCACAAGGCTTCCCCAGCTATGCCTTTTCTCCAAGTGGTAGTCCAAAAAACCAATATCTAAACATCCTATGCCTAGCTAATATATGAGTCACCAGTATCTACTCTGATATAGTTTATAAGCAATTGACAGAATAAAATAATTCTGTAAATTTATATGACCTATAAAACCACTTTCAAAGCCCTCACTGCATAGGTTTCTTTAACATCGTTTAGAAAAAAGTTCTTTTTTGGACTATAGTTCCCAGAATCCTCCAGCCAGCATAGGCACTGTCCTTGCTGACTGGGAATTCTGGGAATTGTAGTTCAAAAAGTAACTTTTCTCAGTTCTGTCCTTAAACCAAAAGTGAGCTTTCAAAATATGTTTTCATTAGCCCCATGGGAGAGCAGATAGCAGCATGGTGACACATTTTGGAGCAGCAAAGTGAGGAGGGTAATGATGAAGCACTCCCCTACTGCTGCATTTCCATGCTACTAGCATTTCAAACTCCTAGCAAGAGACAATTGAAAGACGGTATGCAGTTATTCTATCTTTGCCCTCTTGGCAGAATTTGTACAAAATTACATTTTAAAAAGATCAATAATATTATAGAAAAGGATGGGAGATTTTTCCTTTGTTAAACACAACTGAAAGAAACTGTTTTGGGTTTTTCTTAAGACACATACATTTTTACATTCATTGTTGTTGTGCCAGCTTGCTACACATTGTGTCACATTAAGCTTCAATAAAAGGACATCAAATGGTTTGATGTTTCCCTGGTTTCTATATATAAATAAATGGTTTCAGGTCATCCAGTAAAGCTGTTGGATGAGAACTTTAACCACAATGCACCAGGAGCATGCTTTGGGTAAGCTATGTTGGAATGAATGAGATAAACCTGTAAACTCCACAACAAACATCACTGCTGGGTATAAATAAAGCCTCTTAATTCCTTCTGGTAATGTTCCAGAGAGAAACCTGGCGCAGAAGATGTAAGATGGGGGAAATGGTCCACACTCTCCAGCCAGATAAAAATAAGCTCTTTTTTGCATAAAATATATTCAGTCTATATTTCCAAAGCTATGGCGGTTGCAAATGCCCATTCCTGGACCTTAGAAGGAATGGCTTAATAGATCATTACCAGTTCCTCCAATTGGGCATGGTAACAACAAAAAGTCAATGGAGAAGTGCCAAGACAAGATACAGATGTTCATATTTGCTGCTACCAGTGATCAACCTGGCTGCTGCATTTTGGACTTCATGAACTTTCCATATTGACTTCAAGGGCAACCCTACATAGAGACATAAGACAACAAGCTACTGCATTGAGGACTTGGTTTCCATGTATCATCTGCAGGAACCGATTACAATGTTCTTGTCTGTGGTTCTAGAATCCACCTTCCCTATAATGCATGAGCACCAGAAGGATTGTCTAGGACTGTGATAAGAATGAGGTTGATGTGCATGCATGAAAAAAAGCTATACAGAGAGAGGATCAAGAATCAAATGGGTAGGGAAGACACTCAAGCTTAATTGGTTAGTGCCAGGATAGTCTGAATTCACAATTGCTGCTGTTCACAAGCCTGTTTCCACATCTAACACAGGCCTGGAGTATAACAGTGTTACCTCACTTAAAGAGCATAATGTGTTCCACAGGATTGCTCTTTAAGCAAGTTTGCTCTTTAAATAGCACACCATTGTAAGTGACCAATTGTGACTTCTGGCGGGGGGGGAGGGATTGTGAAACTCGATTTATTTGCTGAGTTTTTTGTTGGTTTTATTTGTTAAGCAAGGCAAGCATTCAGAGAAAATTCTGCTCTTTAAGCAAGTTACTCTCTAAGTGAGGCACTCTTTATGTGAAGTTTCACTGTATTCTGAAAGTTTGTTCTTGAGCCAAGATTCTGGAAGATGAGCTTTGCCTAAGATGATCTCTCTGCTGCCTTTAACCAGAGAATACTGGAACAGATATTTTTAGAAAGCTAACATAATTGATAGCTGACATATTCATTCTTAGGCTGTGACACAATGAAGGTGAAAATGAAAAGATGCAAGCAAACAATGAGAAAGTCAGTATTTGCAGATTAATTGCCATGCACGGGTGATATCTTCTCACAGGCATTACACCCAACTACCCCAGTCAACCCCATTCACATTTTTTTCCAGAAGAAAAAGCATTCTAACATCCTAACATGATTACAAATCTAGTGATTCATAAGTCTTTCACACTGCCTTTGAGTGAGGAGAAAGGAATTTCTGCACCATAAAACCAACCTTTCAAGAGCAGCTGCATTTTTCCTGTGCCAAGTGGAGATGCGGTAACTAATCCAGAAAATGAACAGAGCAACCATCTAGCAGGATAAAAAAAATTCTGTTTAAAAGCATTCAGCAAGTTTATATGTGTCTCTGAATAAAAAGATTGTATATTAACATCAAGATTGTAGATCTGCCTACACTTTTTGGCAAAGAAAGTTTTTTGAAGTTATTCTAAAGCAGATTTTTTTTCCTATACATAAACTAGGTGAGAGCCTTGTCAGGACAAGGGGGCTTGAGCAGTCTAACTAGGCAGTGTTGCCCATCTCTTGTCAATGATGTTAGGTCAGGGCTAAAACTCATCAAAGCATTCTCTGTTGGATACCAGGTGAAAGTGGAGGGCACATATCATGGTCTGCCTAGCCAGGGGGTGACATATCCAAATGACTAAAAAAACTGCATGCAAGTGGACTTGATTTCTTAAGTCCATTTGAATGTGTGGCATGTCATGGCAGAGACTCCTCACTGAATAACAACTCCAAGGTATCCAAGGTAAAAATAATTATCAAGGGAGTTGTGACAAAAGATGGTCCAGTCTCATAAAGGATTCAAGCTGCCCTGATACTGGAAGAAAGGAAGCAAGGGTTAATGATTCCATATGCCACAGGGATCCATTGCAGAGGTTGGCACACACCTTGCTTGGAAGGGGCATCCACGAGAGTGCCTAGATGTCCTACAGGTGATATTTAAAATATTGAAGTGAAGGCACCCAAATGGTACAGAATTTTGCTGGCAAAAATCAAACAGATTTTAATGGAATTCTAGCACAATCCTGAAAGGATTGCTGGTAAAATCAGAGTGTGATCCCAAGCAGGCAATCTTGTATGTTCTGTTAGAAATTATGGTTTTCCTTCCATGTTTATTTAACCATTCTTTGTTAGTTTAATACACATATGCAGAGATATATGGAGAGAAACATGGGGAGTATAGTCCCAGGAATCATTCAGAGCATAAGCAATGCTGTCATCTCCTGGAGCACCAGAGTAATGATGGACTCTCTTTGTTCTGGTAAGTGAATGAGGTGACCATAAAGCTGTTTTACTGTTACAGTATTTGCTTAGAATTAAAACAGAGGGAGTCAGAGAGTGAAGACGCTAAGAAGAAGCTGAACATTTTTCCCCTTTGGGACGATTCCTATTCCACTCTGACAGTTTAAATTGTAATAGTCCTTTGCAAAATTAGTTAGATTTCTTGTTACGAACTAAGGACTGCATTTCAGCTGGTTTATGATTTTTGGTTAAAAGCTCAGTGGTGCAACTGCAGTCAAAAATTTGTTCACAATGTCAGTAAAATGGGCACCCTGTTTATTGGTGTAAGGGGCATGGGCAACAGACAACATAAACACTAGGACCCAGGACAACCAGGTAACAGGCCAAAGAGTACCTGAATCTCAGTCCAGAGTCCATGTTCAACTGAAACCAGAGGTGCAGGATGAGTCCAGGTCATGAAAATGTAGTCCAAATGAGCCAGAGTTCATGAGAACAGATCTGGCAGCAAATCCTCAGGGACTGGAGCAAGGTAAGGACTGAATTCCAGGAGTAAGGATTCAGACAAAAAAACTGACCACAAGGATAAGGCAGGGAGCCTTCAGGAGCAGGAATTCAACATTAGGAACAAGGCAAGTGATCCAGAAGCCAAGCTAAGGCAGCTGCCCTGGGATATTCTGGATATTCTATAGCTAAGCCTCCTGGGCTCTCCAGGTAGAGCTTATGGAGGTCTGAAACCTTCCTCAGGGCTCCCAGGTGGAGACTTAACAGCTACAGCAAGGTGAGGTCCCAGCTGCAAATTGTGACAACTGGGGGCAAAATGTTAATTATATTGTGAATCACTGAGCACACTCTATACAAATGTAATTGCTATTGCTATTTTACAACTTGAATCTCTATGATCAGGGAGGGAACCACCACTAAGTACTACAGCACCACATAAACAATAAAAATATCCATCTTGCTTACTCCACAGCTTATCTTCTGCTGTTTCACAAGCTTTCACACACACTGTTCTTACAACCACAGAGATCTGCCTCCACCATGCTTAAATTCCTGAGGACAAAAGAAGGCCAGTACATCCCTGCTCCATTCAAACTATCTGAAGACAAAATCCTATCACAGCTACTCTATGGCATCCAGTCAGGCCGCCCACCTAACAATCTGGCTCTTATGGAAAGCATACAATCTAAATTCATACATGCAGCTGTATATCCAACACCCACCCTCCACCTGGAGGCAGACATGATAAAGGTTGACGCAAGACTGTGGATTGCTACTCTCAACCTTTGGCTCAAAAATCTGTTTAATCCCAGGGGCCTGGCTCCTCTAACTCTCCAGGATAGCTTCCAATCAGCATGCAAAAGAACAATCTAATCCAGACTGCAAAACCTTGGCCTCTCCCAACCTCTCATATAGGCCATGAGTCACAACCAGGCAAAAAAAGGCCAATTAAACAGAGAATGCTAGACATGGAAAGGCAAGAAGACCTATCCAGGGCCTCTACCTTCCTGGCTCCAGATTCTTGGGAGACACATCGTTGCCCTGGCCCCGTACCTGCTACAATTTGAGGCACCAAGTCATTGGAGGGTATTTACACTAGCCCGCTGGCAGGCCCTCCCTTCTGCAGTTCTCAAGGGAAAGTTCCAAAGGACACCAATGACAGAGGGACAATGCCCCTGTGACACTGGAGAAATGGAAACCACAGAACACGTTCACTGCATCTGCCCTTTTTATAGAGACACCTGGAACAAGTTCATATCTCTGCTGCTCTGCAAGAATCCTGGCTGGCCAAACGGCACATATACCCACTGACTGCTATATGATGAAAAGCCCACTTCCACCCACAACACTGCCAGGGTCTGCACTGCAGCATGTAAAATCGGAAGAACAATTCCAGCAGGTCCTTCAGCTACATCATAGGATTAGTAGTACTGTAGTTGTAACACTATTAATCTTAAATACTAATTTTACTACTCTTTAACCCTTAATAGAAATGCTTCTAAAATATATTTTAGGTACCCTCATTTTAACTTCCATTCTTTTTGCTGTACTATGCTGGTCTTGGACCGAAACAAAGATTGATTGATTGAAGGTTCCACAAGTCTTGTCTTTAACTCTGTGAAATTTAAACATTAATGCAAAAACACACAGAACCACTCACTTCCTCCCTCTTTTGACTGTCAACCTTCTCAGTTTTTATCTGACAGTACTCATTCTAATAATTAGAGCATATAATCAAGTAAATATTTACAATTGTGAATGATCTAATAGGGAGCACAGCTTAAAGTGCATCAATTCCAGCTATTTAGAAACTCAGTGGACAAAAACTTAACAAATCTGAAAACACCCTAATTCCATTTCTAGATGGCTAGATTTTGATGCCTACAGGGTTTTATTTTAAAAACATGATATTAATTATTACACTTCATGAAACAAATAGGTTATCATTAACTTGTATTCTCGACCTTTCATAATCTGCCACATACATGCTTTTCTTTTCTTTTCTACAAAACCTATGCAAGCTTTCACAGATATTATACAATTAAAAGCTTTAGCTTGTGCTCTTAGTCTCAATTTAGAGAAATAGATTAAAGAAAATGGCAGAGCCAAATTAAAAGAGTCCATAGTATGTATAACTGCTCAGGAGTGGGAGGAACTTGAGGGGTGGAAAGGTGATTTTTCCACTGTTCCAACATAGCCAGCAAAGATTCACAGTGACTTGACCCAGTTTTACAGCAATTTGATAAAAGATGAAGCTAAGTCTAACAGGGAGCTAAGAAGCCAACTTGCAGGTAATCAGACATCCTGGAAGTTTGGCTGCTTGTGCATCCCACCCTAAGGATGAACTGTATTGTTGCTCAAGGTTCATAAGGCCCCAGAATGAGTCTGGATACAAAGCTCTCATAAACATTTAATGACAGAGGAAGAGGTGAAGTTTACATTTGAAACTGTGGATTGCAACATACACACATTTATATAGAACCTGATAGTTCAATGAGTTAGGTATATGACTGCCGATCCAAGAGGTCAGGAACTGAATTCCACACCATACATCCTAGAGGCATAGCCAGTCTGTGCAGCTACAGAAAAGCTGCATGGTTCTAGGGTGACCCCTGAAGAAGGGAATAAATGATTTATTTATTCATTTATTTATTTAAATTTGTTTATCGCCCTCCTCCCCGAAGGGACCCAGGGCGATTCCCAACACAACAACAAAGACAACAATTTAAAACCAGTTCAGAAATTAAAAGTTTTAAAAGCAGCTTAAAAACTTAGCATTAAAAACTAGGCATTATAGCTAGGCATTATAGCTAGGAGGCACTGGGTGTCAAACCATCCAGCCAGCTGGGGAAATTGATCAATCAATTCCCCAGACCTGACCTGCCAGAAAGGTTTTCAATCCTTTCCTGAAGGACAGCAGCTCCATTTGCAGGCATAGTTCTATTGGGAGGAGGTTCCATAGAGCCGGAGCGGACACAGAGAAGGCCCTCCTTCTAGTGTATGATAAAACACTTCTGTGTACTCTATGCCTAGAAAGCCCTGGAAAAGACTGCCAACAGTTGAACTTGACTTGACAACCTTTCTATCAAGTAGTATGAGCAGTAGCAACAGGTGACTCCAATTTCAGGGGTATTAGACTCCTCACCAAACTTTAGTACTGTATCTATTTTATGCCACCTTTAGGTAAAGTGCTGAATCCTATTCTGGTGACTGTGTCAGCATCTTAGATAGCTCCTGTAAAGTCCAGATTAGTACTTGGAGTGGATTAACAGTTGCCCAGAAACTGGAATCACCAGCAACCACTCGTATGAAATCATGTTTCTCAGTTAGCAAAAAGTGAATGTAATGAAAGGACCATAAATCCTTAAAGCAGTGAGCCAACCATTCAGACCACATCCTTCAAAAAATTTGCCCAGAAACTGGAGCTCAAACCAGAGGCAGGCAAAGTGCCTTCCAGATATTCTTCACCATTGGCTGTGCACCTCCCCACCCCCACCCCATGTAATAGACAACAGGTAAAAAGTTTTAGCAGAGTTGGTGTTGGAGGAGAGTTTTGAGAGTCCCATGGACAGCAAGGAGAACAAATAGGTCAATCTTAGAAGAAATTATCCCTGACTGTTCCTTAGAAGGTCAAATAATAAACATGAGGCTAAAGTACTTTGGACATCAAATGAGAAGAGAGGATTCACTTGAGAAAGCTTTGATGCTTGGAAGGGTCGAGGGCAAAAGAAGAAGGGGACGGCCCAAGATGAGATGGCTAGATGGTATTGTAGAGACAATGGGCACAGAGCTGAGCGAGTTGAGGGGGATGGTGGAGGACAGGAGTGCCTGGCGGACAGTGGTCCATGGGGTCGCAGAGGGTCGGAATCAACTGTGCGACTGAACAACAACAACAAACATCAGGGCACCTATGATCTTTCAGTAATCCTTTTACAAAGGTAACCAACAAAGAACAGGAAGCATAATGTACAGGAAGCATCTAATCTCTATGGTAGGAGAGAGTCTGGGACCGATTTTTACAGGTGTTCAAACCTAGAGCATTTCTGTTGTGTTTGTTGCAAGTCTCACTTTTTACTACCTAAACAACAACAACAAAATAGCTAGGACTTTTAGATTTGTATTTCCAAGGGCACACCTTTAAGAATACACAATCCCCCCCTTTAAAAAAAAGAATTCTGTTCCTTCCTAAGTGTGACATTCCAAGATTTAAGGTTTCCCACCTATGCCTCCTCTACTTGTGGGTCGAAGTTGGAAGCAAGACCTATTGAATGCGGGAGAATTTCTGAGCAGGTTAGCTGTGCACCAAAAGGCGGATTTATATACAGTAATTTAATGAATAAGGCTGAGTGAGAGAGAAAAGACGTGTAAGTTTATAAAGCTCCCGGGAATGGCGGATGGCAGCGCGCCTTTTCCAAGCCCCGAGAGGAGTTCCGCCAAGGGAGGCGACCTGGACAGGTGAGGGCTTTCGGAGGAGGCGGAGGAAGCCCGCCGGCCAGGTGAGCTCGCCCAGGTGTCAGTTTCCCGCCACGCCTCTGCGCCTTGGGTCGATCGATTAACACACACCTCAGTAAATGCCGCCAGAGGCAGAGGTGGAGTCCGCGCGCGAGAGTGCTTTTTCCCTCTCCTCGGACCCCACCTTTCCTGGGCGCTATGAAATAAAAGCGATAAAGGCGACTCTCGTCCAGGGACTGAGGGAGAGGCAGCCTCGAGAAGCCCAGGTGAGGCCTTTGGGCGAGGGCTCGAGTGGCGGCGGGAAGGAAGCTGAGGCGGAGGAGGCGGAGGCGCGGCGGCCGGAGTAGCTCGCCATGGCCGAACCGAACCCGAAGCGGCTCAAGAGCGGCCTGCCCTTCTGCACCGTCCACCGCCAGCAGGGACGAGTTCTCGGCCAGCTGGTGAAGCAGAACTTCCCGGCCGTGGTGGAGGAAGGCCTGTGCGGGGTCACCAGCGCCCTGTTGGAGGCCGCCTCCGTCTTCGAGACGCTGGTAAGGCCCAGGCCACGCTGCCCGCCTCCCAGTCTTGTAGGCCGCCTTCCCTTCCCACTCGCCCCCCCCCCCCGGTGGCCTCGCCTCGGCGGGACTTTCTTTGAGGGCTACTTCGCGCCTGGCTTTTCCAAGCACCCTTTCGGGCCACCTCGGGAGGGTCGCGGCCCCCTCCTTGCCGCCCACCCCGCAGGCTTCTTTCTTTCGCTTTTCCTTCGCTGCTTTCCCTCCCTCAGCACAACTTTGGAGGTGAGCCGCCCCTCGGAGACTCGGTTGGGAAGCACCGGGGGTGGGTGCAACTCCTACGGTGTGTGTGTGGGGGGGGGAGGTGTCCGGTGTGTGAACAAGGTCCCGCCATGCCTGCAAGTGGCCCTCACATCTGAAGGTACCCTCACACCTTTTGATGTGGGAATCCTCGTTACCCCGCCTAGTGGCTTCACTGTAGCACTTTCTGGTCGTCGTCTTCTCCAACTGCCATATCCGATTCTGAATATTGGCTCTCATCGTAACAATCAGCCATGGAGATTGTCTTGGAAACAGTGATGGGATGTAACAGGTTCTCACGAGTTCGCCAGAACCGGTAGTAACTTTTCCCAGTTTCCCGGAGAACCGGTAGCAGCTTTTGGGGGGAACCACCTTTGGGGCTTACCTTTTCACTTGGCGCATGTGCGCCAAGCACTTGGTGTGCATCCACGCCTACAGTGCTTGGTGCATATGCACGGCCTCCTTGCTGTCCTCTCAAGTGGGGAGGAGGAAGAGAAGCTGCTAGCCTGAAGCTCCCTATAGCCTGCTCCCCAGGGTAAGTGACTCACCTTTGGATGTGGTGTGTCTGTGTGTATTTTAATGTGTATTTAATACCTTTACCTATATTGATGTACTACCACAGTTCCTATAAAGGCCTGACAGCCTGTCTTGGGGTTTTTAAGCAAAGTCTTGGAGTCACCTCATCAATAAGCTACACCTGTGCTGTTCCAATTGGAGAACCCTTAAGGAGGTACAGCTGTTTTATATTTACATTAAGGTATATTATACTAGAGAACTGGTACGATGACCATATCCATCTTGCAACATGGTGCTGCTCAGGCATTTATACTAACAGGTAAGTGATGGGTTTGTATTTGGGGTGAGTAGGTTGATTTATGTTTGGGGTGTGTGTGTGTGTGTATTTTAATGTAATTTTTACTTATTTTACTTATTTATTTAATTTATTTACAGGTTTTTGTTGTGGGTGGGTGGGTGGGCTGAGGGGTGTGTGTGTATGCTTATTTTTATTTTATTTTTTCTTTGGCTCCGCCCACATCATTACATCATGATGTTAGCTCCACCCACACTGTGATGACGTCACAGTGGGGTAGTAAAATTTTTGACATCCCACCACTGCTTGGAAACAATATAATGCAGTGGTCTTCCATTGGTTTTCCACATTGCAACATGACACCCGTCCCACTGATCCAGTTCCCAGTCACTTTCTGGACCAGAGCCCTTTTGACACAGCAAGTCCTCATGAGCCCCAGGCCAGTATAGATCAAAATAGACTCAAGAGGGATTTAATCCACCATCACGTTTTCCTTTGGACTTCACCACCCAAAGCCCATTAGTCCTTAGGGTTGTCAGATTAATTAGCTGGCAGTATGGGCTACTCTATTACCATAGCAGGATACCCTGGCCAGGCACACATCAATTTGTTGTGCAGTCGCAGTCAATTCCAACCCTTTGCAACCCCATGGACCACTGTCCACCAGACACTTCTGTCCTCCACCATCCCCCTCAACTCGCTCAGCCCTATGCCCATTGTGTCCACAATACCATCTAGCCATCTCACTTTTGGCCGCCCCCTTCTTTTGCCCTCAACCTTTCCAAGCATCAAGGCTTTCTCAAGTGAATCTTCTCATTTGATGTACAAAGTACTTTAGCTTCATCTTCACTATTTGCCCTTCTAAGGCGCAGTCAGGGTTGATTTCTTCTAAGGTTGACCTATTTGTTCTCCTCACTGTCCAGGGGACTCTCAAAACTCTCCTCCAACACCACATCTCAAAGGCGTCTATTCTTCTGCGCTCAGCTTTCCTAATGGTCCAGCTCTCACAACCATACATTGCCACAGGAAATACCATTGCTTTGACTATACAAATTTTTGTTTGCAATTTGATGTCTCTGCTTTTCACTATGCTTCCCACAGATCATAAAAAGTATTATTTCCATGGCTGAAAGGAGGGTTATGATCAGTCTTGGAGGGCTGTAGTCAAACTTTGAACTTCTCATTTGTCTAATACAAGTTAGGTTCTTGCTCTCTTTGTGCCATTTTGCAGTAATGTCCATTAGATATGTATTGTGGTCCACATGAGGTTATCTAATCTTCACCCATTCACCAGTCATGTGCTCATGTGCTCTACACCTTGTGTAGATAACTTTAAATATTCCATCAATTTCCCTCCATCATCTCTTTTTAATCCAGCAATGAATTACCTCTTTAGAAAGGTAAAGGTCACCCTTGCTCAAAAGCCAGTCATATCCAACTCTAGGGTTCAGTGCTAATCTCTGTTCATAGCAAAGAGCCAGCACTGTCTGTGTCTGCACATGTTTCCGCGGACATGTTTCAGGCATGCCAGTGCATGGAACAGTTTACCTTCCCACTGAAGTGGTACCTATTTATCTACTTGCAATTTTTTGCTTTTGAACTGCTAGGTTGCCAGGAGCTGGGAGAGAGACGGGAGCTCACTCCATCATGCAGTACTCAGATATTGAACTCTGACCCTCCAGTCTTTAAGCTCAGCATCTTAACCACTCGAGCCACTGCAATTCCTCTCTTTAGACTTGCCAATTCTGGGTATTGTACTGTAGAAGTGTCCTTGTTTCGACTAGTGTTTTTTTTTTTAATGTAAAACCATGTCAGAGGTGGGGCAGTTGAACAATAATTTGGCTCAACAGTAATTGGTTCCATGCTAAAACAATCCCCTTGCAAAGTGCCCAGAGCTGGAAAGTGGTGGGAAAATAAACTCCAGCCTTGTGATAATAAATGGCTGTGTACAGGTGTATTCTGCATAAAGTGATCTTTGCATATGAAATTATTGATTGTTATGGCTAACAAAATTAAAAGGAAGCCAGTGTAATGTATTGGACAGAATGTCAGATTAAGATTCAGGAAAACTTTCAAATGTTTGCTTGGTGGTAGAAGCTTACTTGGGGATGGAGTGGTAAAATTACTCCTTAAATGTCTCCCATACTTAGAAATCCTCCTAGGGTTGTCATAAGTATGTGACAGCATGTAATTCACTAAATATAAATTGGCTAATAAGATCTCAATCTGTTTATGGTGCTGAAAAATATTTTCAAAAAACTATAGTCTCTTGCCTAATATACAAGCTTTCTTTTACTTTTTTCCCCTTTCCTTTTTGCACACAAACTCTGTTTTATGTTAGAAAAGGAAAATTCTCCTAAATTACTGAGGAATTAGAAAAACTTGTCTAGTAATGTTTACTCCTAAAATCTATAAATGTCCTTGAAATGCTGTTTTACTCCATTCAGTGCTAAGCAAACATTCTGATGCATCTATTCATTCTCAGTCTTACTATGCCTTGTACTGTATATGAGTATTTTGTCTTATTTTAACAGGGTGAAATCTTCAGTGATTCCAATATGGCTTTACCAAATGTCGCAAAATTCTTCCTGGATCAGGCCAAAGAAGAGAGAGAAGCAGCAGAAGCTTTGGTACAATACCAGCATGTCAGAGGGGGCATTTATTGCAACAGAATTATTCTGGTATGTGGCAATAACTTTTCCTTATCTCAAACTTCATTTATTTAAATTATTTTGTGATTTTTCATTTCTGTGCTTTACTATTCTTTTCATTTGTCATTTTTACTATGCTGTCATTTTTCCTTATTTTTGTTGTTGTTCAGTTGATTCTGACCCTTTGCTACCCCATGGACCATTGTCGGCCAGGCACCCCTGTCCTCCACCATCCTCCTCAACTTTCTCAGCTCTATGCCTATTGTGTCTACTTATACCATCCAGCCATCTCATCTTTGGCCGCCCCCTTCTTCTTTTGCCCTCCACCTTTCCCAGCATCAAGGCTTTCTCAATTGAATCCTCTCTTCTCATTTGATGTCCAAAGTACTTTAGCTTCATCTTTACTATTTGACCTTCTGAGGAGCAGTCAGGGTTGATTTCTTCTAAGATTGGCCTATTTGTTCTCCTCGCTGTCGGGTGGACTCTCAAAACTCTCCTCCAATACCACATCTTAAAGGCATCTATTCTTCTGCACTCAGCTTTCCTAATGGTCCAGCTCTCACAACTGTACATTATCACTGGGAATACCATTGCTTTGACTATATGAACCTTTGTTTGCAAGGTAATGTCTCTACTTTTAACTATGTTCCCCAGGTTTCTCATAGTTTGTCTCCCAAGAATCAGTCGCCTTTTTATTTCATGGCTGCAAGCACCATCTGCAGTGATCTTGGATCCTAAGAAAGTGAAATCTGTCACTGCTTCTACTTTTCCCCCATCTATTCTCCAGGGGCTCATAGGGCCTGTTGCCATTATCTTTGTTTTCTTTATATTGAATCTCAAGCCATCTTTTGCACTCTCTTCTTTCAACCTAATCAGGAGCTTCTTTAGGTCTTCCTCACTTTCTGCCATTAGGGTGGTATCATCTGCATATCTCAAATTGTTGATTTTTCTTGCAGCAATTTTGATCCCATACTGCGATTCCTCCATCCCTGCATTGCGCATTATGAGCTCTGTGTATAAGTTGAATAAACAGGGTGACAAAATGCAGCCTTGTCTTACTCCTTTTCCTATTCCAAACCACTCCATCATTCCATATTCTGTCCTAACTGTTGCCTCTTGATTTGTGTACAGATTTCTCATGAAGCATATAAGGTGCTGTGGTATTCCCATCTCTTTGATTACTTGCCACATTTTGTTGTGGTCCACAAAGTCAAAGGCTTTGGTGTAGTCAATGAAACAAAAGTAGACTTGTTTCTGATATTCCTTTGTTTTTTTCATGGTCCAACGTATGTTGGCAATGTGGTCTCTAGTTCTCCTGCCTCTTCGGAACCCTGCCTGTACTTCTGGTAATTCTCTAAGACACATATAACACAAGATTATGTAATGTCCACTTAAGAAGCAAATCCTAATTCACACCCTTTCTCCAGAAACTTGTCTAAAATACAACCTAAATCTGAGATAAAGGATTAGGTATTCCTGAACTGCAGTGCCCATCACCCCAATCTGATGACTGTGTTGGCTAGGACCATCTGGAACCTAACAACAGAAGGTCACAAGTTCCCTATCTCTGACATAAGTACTCTTGTAGATTGGGATAGTATTCTTATTTGCATACATTTGTCATATTTTTATCCCATAAAATTCTCATTACAATTTTAACTTTTGTGGAATAAGTTAGGCTAAAAGATAATGATTGTCTATTTGCATTAGTGCAGACTGGATGGGCATATTTTAGACTAGAAATCTAGCAATCTTTTGCTATTTATTTTTCTAGAAGAGACTGATGAGAATATTAAGCCAAAATATCAAGAGCACCAAAGATTTCTCACTTGTGCTCCACTTTTGGATACCACACGTAAACAGGGGTTTGAATTTCCAAATCCAAATGAACCACAATAGCATTTTTGGAAATTTCCTAGAAAACTAACAGCTAAAAATAAGTTGAAAGCAACCTTTTTGTTTATTATGTGTGGTCTTTCTTTCTTTTTTTATGATTGCAGAAACCACCTAACATGTTAATAAATGGCGTAGCACCAGCATTGGAAATAGCCCTAGTACAATGGAAGACAGTGACAAGCTATTTTGAGCAGCTTTATGCTTTGAGTATCAAGTATTCAGACCCTTGTACTGCAAGCACAATTAAGAAGCAATTCCTCAGATCCAAGAGCAATAAGATCAAGTTGATGGGAGAACTCATAACCAATGTTCATAGGCTTAGAAGAGCCCAGGATGGCAGATGTGATCTAGAGAACTATCTTATAGACCGTTTGCAGAAAGAATTAAAGACTGACCCTAATTCAGAAAATCACTACACTCTCTGGATGCCGCTACATTGTCAAACACCACGAGATTTGCACCACTTATAAAATGAGTGAATTAGAGTAATTTTTTATGGATCACACACTGCAAAGACTGAATCTAAACAGTCTGGCCCTTTTTTGCCTCCAACATTGCTTTTTTCCTCTGCCATAGGGGGCTTCGACTTTTTAAAGCCAGAATGATTTGAACAGACTTTCCCCCCATCTGATCAGCTGATTTATTTGTATAAGGATAGCATATGTGTACATAGGTTTTAGGCAACTGGGTGTGATATTCAGTACTATGGGAAGTCCTGTCCTGCGTTCTTTCCTCCTGATCATCCTCCAATTTATTTTTTTTAGCAATATCAAGTACATTTATACACCGCCCCATTGCGCTTAGTGCACTCTATTGGCAAATCACAAGGTAATTAGAATTTTGCCCCAATATGTTGGGTACTCATTTTACTGATCTCAGAAGGATGGAAGGCTGAGTCAACCATGAGGCCCATCAGGATAAAACTCACAATGTCAGCAGTTTTGGCTGCAATACAGTAGTTTCACCACTGCACCACCAGGTGGTTGGTTTTTTTTAACATATATGAGATTAGCACTAAATCACCTTATCACTATATCAGTAGTATTAATATATTAGTTTGGCACTAAATTACCTCTGGACAAGAGGAGATACAGTACTTAAAATAAGTTATGGAAACAACACAGATGAAATAAAAATTGTTCCTAATGTATGTAGTATTTCTGTAAATGTTAAGAAGAGATTTGGAACGCCGCCACCTTTTCAGCAATACTGTACAATCCAAACACAGTGACTTGATGGTAACAATAATTTTGTGTCAGAAATTATTCTGGGTTGAAAGGATTTTTGCTGGAAAAATTCCGCTCAGGGGACGCCTGAATGAGGCTCCCTTCATGTTCCCAAAAGCTGGGACAGAGACAGGTGCTCAATCCGTCATGCAGTACCCAGGTCTCAAACTGCAGATATGCCAGCCTTCCAGTTAACAAGGTAAGCTTCTTAACCACTGGGCCACTGCAGCCCCTAGTGGCTTCATGGTGAACCATAAAAGGTTCAGCGGAGGTCGTAGGAGGAAGGAAAGAAAGCAGGTGGTTCTGGGCTGAGTTGCAAATCACATCACATTGAGTGTGAATATTGAACTCTGGAAACAATCCACACCCTCTGTGTGATTGCTGACTGCAAATACAGGCTGCAAATCAATTCTGCCAGCATAGTTATTGCCTCTGTGTACCATTTCAGAAACATACAGGAGTTGTACATGACTTTATTTCCCACCTAGACAAGAAAGGAGACAACTGTTATTAGTATCCACTGCAACAAATTTGATTAACTTGATTGTTGTTATGATCATAAAATATAAGATGGCTTATGTCAACATCAGTGACATGCTGACTATGTAGGGGGGAAATTTGCATGACTATTGTTAGGACATAACTAGGAACTACTCCTAAAAGTCCTTAATACTCACCTTTCCTCCATTCGTTTGAGAAGATGAAGAAACAGCAGACTGAAAGACAACAAACAGCTCATGCCAGTCTGGAAAATAATCATTTTATTTAGTAGGAAGTTCAACATATCATTTTCAACTACAGTACTTAAGCAACTTGCTTATGTCACTGGATCGCCAAAGAAAGCCTTTCTTAGCTCTTGGAAACGACTTTTTTAGGGTTACAACTACAATCTCTCCACCTGCACCACTTGGGTGAGTCTGGGAATTGTAATCCAGAAAGGTAGCATTTCCAAGCTATGTTCTGGTATATTAAGTCAGAAAAAATAAGACAGTTGAGTGACTGTATTTGAACAGGTTTAGATAAACTATATTTCCTTTCAAAAGCAGCTGGAATATATAATTATTAACTGTGTGGGTTGGAGGAGTCAATAGTAGATCATACTAGGGCATATCACTTTCAGTCCTGGGACTACAAAAGGCAGCAGTACATAATCAGAATTGCATTATAAGCCTAGCTAGATTTCAGTTCCTTAACTTAATATTTTAAAATGCCATTTTAAATAGAAAATATGACTACGTAATGAGACTGCATTCACACTTCTGTCATATCTAGCATAACACTGGGAGAGCTGGATGAAAACATTACTGGGAAGGGAGGGTATATAGTTAGAAGTGTTCACTCTATGTATTACACAAAATATATTTTTCTCCCACCCACCTCTGTAAAACCTTTTAAAGCATACATTTATTTTCACAAGAACAATTTAATCTTGTTAGAACTGAATTTTAGTACTTATATCAGCAGTATGAATATTTGAAACTTATTAATAATACCTTCTGAAGTTCAATTACTCTTTGTGAAATGGGCTTTTAATGTAATTCCACAATTTCCTTGAGAACACTGATAAACTTGAACACAGACAGGTCAAAAAAAATATGTGTAATTAGTGTACATTTAGATTTTAAGAATTGATTTAAATTAGTACTGTGGACACTGTTAACTATGGAGAGGCCATTCTTCATGCGCTAGCAAACTGTCAATCAGTCAGTCCTGAAGGAAATCAACCCTGACTGCTCATTGGAAGGACAAATATTAAAGCTGAAGCTCGTGTACTTTGGCCACCAGATGAGAAGAGAGGATTCACTTTGTTGGAGTCCAGCTCCGTCGGGTAGTGCAGGAAGAAGGGGAGACTGCGCAGTCTGATATCTGAGGCTTTACATCAATCTAGTCCTGACCGTGAGGACAGAACTGCGACTGACTGACTGACTGCCCCTTAGCCAGTCACCTTTTATTGATAACCTAATTGTCATATCACATGATGCAGTACGTAAGCAAAAAGTACATTGGCAATGCAGTACGTAAGCAAAAAGTACATTGGCAAGCACCCAATCATCTTACATCATGATTTCCCTATATGGTTTAGCCGTTCTGCCTTTCGTTCCTTTACGCAAGCGATAGATTGACATATGCTAGTTATAGAATAACAGGAAATGCGCAGTTAATAACCTTTTGGTACAGTCATATAACAGGGTTCATATGAGTATGCATGGAACTTTCCGTTATCTTGTATGCGTAACTTATTATCTCGAGCAAAGCTGGACTTCGCCTGTCCCCTGTCATAGCACATCTACTGAGGCATCTAAGGTCCGGCAGAGGACAAAGCTATTCATTAACTAATACATGGCAGTGAGTGAAGTTCAGGTAATGTTTGCTATGCTTGGCGTAGCTAAGTGTATACATAATCAGCAATTGTAAGATCCCATGCTTCTAGGGGATCTCCACATCTCAACTCTTTTTATTTAATACTTTGAGTGAGATCGCGCCACCTGTATACAGTCCCTTGCCTTAGGTACACCTCGTCTTCAAAGTCAGAGTCCACAGCAAGTGGTATAGTCTCGTACTCTGGCTCAACAAGTGGTATAGACTGGTACTCTGACTCCTCTGCAAGTGAAGGAGGCTGGTACTGTAGCTGATAAATCTGCCGTCTGGTCAGTCCTTCAGACTGACGGGGCAGGCAATGGCCTGGCCTGCAGATAGCCATGAGGCTGGGGGCACATTGGAGGAGACAGCAGATCAAAATGCATAAGACGAGAAATGCAACTGCACTTATACACATAGTTCTAAGCCAACCTAAGTCTGGAAACCAGGACCACAATGCCTTCCACCAAGAGGGAAGGGGATCCTGTTGAATGTGTTTAACTATATCCTGCAATGCATCCAGCTGGTTTTGAATCTTGTTGGAATTGTCCGTCAAATTAAAACAACACATATTGCGCACACTTTCACAACCCTGATGGTGCAGTAGAAGCAAATAATCGATTGCCGCACGGTTGTCAAGAACCGCGTGTCGTAGTTCGATCTGTTCCCGGTTAAGCAAGCTAATAGCTTTTGATGTGTGATTAATAGCCTTTACAAAAGCACAGGCAAGTTTCCCCATTTGTTTGCTATTCCCCACTGCCAGCCCCGGGACCCCGAAAAGACTGACCCCAAGCGCCACTGCTTCCGCAACAGACTGGAGGCTAACGTCACTGTCACAATCTGCTGGGAGCATTAGATTCGGGATGTCCCGTCGCTTACGGGAGGGGCCGGGATTAGCCACAGACGACTCAAGAACAGAGCGTTTGGGCAACACTGCAGTCAGGCGGCTAAGGCAGCAGGTGACGTCGGACAGATTAGCGGGAATATAATTAAAGGTTCGGTCGCCGCACGACCAAAACCATCCAGTCGGCAAGAGAATGTGAGCCTTGTTGTAAGACACCATTTCGGTCCCATTGGCCGAACACTGGAAATCGTCTGAGTTGATTCTGGAGCATCTGGGCTGGTTACAATTAACAATTCTAGCACATTTTGTGGTATTACCGGCCGCTGTGAGTGGAGTGTATAATGAGACCGCGTCTACCGGGAGCTTTTGGACTGCTCGACCCCATTTGGAGCTAGAACGATAGGGTGTGGCTGAGTTAAACCCAAAAAGAGGTGGCCCCTCCCCGGGAGATTGAGCATCGGGAGTATAACATACAGGAAGCAAACATGTACTGAGCAAATGATAAGAATGTATACTGTCCTTTAAGCAGAAGTCTGTTTGGTTGATGGCTTTGGCGAGACGATACCAGATGTTGTAGTCAAGGCGTTGAGACAGGTTATCTGCAAAAAGAGTCTCATCGGAAAAGTTCTCTGTAGTATTAACAGCGGCCTTGAGGTGCACGCTTGCCATTAGTCGTCGTCCGAGGGCGCTGGAAAGGTTTATGCAGAGTGCCCTGATCGGCCCAGACCTCGAGTTGCCAGGGGATTTAAGCCGTACGATGAGTTCTTCACGAGAGCACCCAGTACTCTGGTTGCGGTACTCGACCTTTCCGATGTTGGACCAGCGGATACGCGTGATCACCGGTATATGCCGAGGGCATTGGCAGAGATGATTAAGGTACCACACGGCCTGGGGTTGACTCTCAATCATGCTCAGGCAAAGGCAGCCGAAGAACAGCATCATCATCCACGGTCTTCCCTGCCGACCCAGCTCGGTATGGACGGACACAGCGCGCCGGAACCCAGATGACGCCATCGTCGCAGGCAACAGCTGCGTAGCCACGCCCCCAAGAGAGAAGAGGAGCCGGTCCCTTCCAAGCCGGATCGGGTAGTTGTCTATAGGTGACCAGTGGCCGAGCCAGATGCTCTTCTCTCCTGAAATGCAAGTCAACAGGAGGGTGCGCCCTATTGTGAGGAATAAACAGAAAGTTAAGAGAGAATAACACTTTAGCTACAACCATGGGGACTTCCGCTGCAGGGACCCTGGAGTCGGCAAGCTGTTTGGTAAGAAGCGTTTTAAAAGTCAGATGAGCTCTTTCAACGATGGCCTGTCCTGTTGAATTGTACGGTATGCCTTGTTTATGCTTAACATTCCACTGTTTACAAAAATCTTTGAATGAGCTTGAGCAATAGGCTGGGCCATTGTCCGTTTTTATGGCCTGCGGCCTTCCCATGACCGCAAATGTCCGGATGCAGTGCTGGATAACATGTTTGGCTGTTTCCCCCCGCATTGGCGTAGCCCAGATAAACCCTGAGAAGGTGTCCACACAAACATGTAGTTTGGGGAGGGGGGAAAGCAGGGGTACTTGCGTGACATCCATTTGCCACAGCTGGTTGGCTTCCGTCCCTCGAGGGTTGACGGCGTCGAAGGGGAAATGTATTGGGGACCTCGTGCAGGAGGGGCAGCTGGAAATAATATCCCGAGCCTGAGACATAGGAATAGAAAATTGTTTATGTAGATTTTTCGCGGATTGGTGAAAGGCCTGATGACTGGCCACAGGGTCATCAAATAATGGAAAGGACTCCTTATTTGTCTTTAGTGCAGCATCTGCCCTGGCATTCCCTTCCACTAGGTAGCCAGGGAGATTAGAATGTGAGCGAAGGTGGGCAACAAAAAACCTGGCGCGGCGAGACACCAATGCTGTCTGGAGCTGCTGGAACAGTGTAAATAAGGCTGAGTCCAAGGAGGGGGACAGATAGGCATCAGAGAGGGTAAAAAGCAGGCGATATACATACTGCGTATCCACAATTAAATTGAATGGTGTTTCCGGGAAGGTATGGAAGGCAAGTATGACTGCAGCCAATTCCGACCTTTGTGCAGAGGTTTGGTCATCCGTAAAAAGAACCTTCCATTCACCCCCTACCTCCTGCCAGGTCAGAACACCGCGCTCTGGAGACCCATCTGTGAATAAAGTGAGAGCGTTATGCAAGGGTATGGTGGACAAAGCTGTGGAGAGAGTATAAGAGATTTGCTTCAGTAGAGTAATCCTCTTGTCTTTCGGTGGGTTGTGGCGGATGGGGCCCTGGAAGTCCGCCATGGCGACCTGAAAGGCTTCCGAATGTTGATACAGGGCCACAACCTGCTCTTGAGAGAAAGGAAGGCAAAGATAGTCAATGTCAAACCCTGTAAGTTGTACTGCCCTACCCCTGCATTTCAAAAGTAAGTCTGATACTGCCTCCGGGAATGAGTAAATATTTTTGTGAGGGGTATGCGACAGGTGAAGCCACTCTACAATGGCGATACGCTGTTTGTCCTGTGGAACAAAGAGGACAGCCGTTGGGACCTTTGGGGTGGCTAAAATGGCACAGGCTAGACTGTGTACTCCTGGAGGCATCCGGTCGACGGAGACTTGACGTAAGCGGTCGTTGATAAGGCTTATAGTTGCTTTCATCTCTGGAGTGCAGGGGATGACATCCGCGGGTGCCGTACAACCCACCAAGGCTGAAAACAAAGGTGACAGATCTGCAGTACTAAGTGCCAAAAAAGGTCTAGCCCAGTTAATGTTTCCTAGAAGTTGTTGTAACTGCACCAGGGTGAATTTTTCTGGGGTTTTCAGGACTGGCATGACCGGAATAGACGCCGTAGTTGACAATTTATGTCCCAGGTATTTGTATGGTGGCATACATTGAACCTTTTCCGGGGCAATTATGAGCCCATATGTTTGTAAGATGGTGGCCAGGGCCGTAAGGTGGTCGTTGGACAGTTGTTTATCATGCAGAAGGATATCATCCATATAGTGATACGCAGTGATTGAGGGGTATTTTTCCCGAAAGGGCTGGAGTGCCTGGTCCACAAACACCTGGCAAAGCGTGGGGGAGTTGGCCATTCCTTGAGGGAGGACTTTCCAAGCGAAACGCCGCGTGGGGCGATTGTTATTGTACACTGGTAGGGTAAAGGCGAACTTTTCCCGGTCCTGCAGGGCCAAGGGTATGGTGTAAAAGCAATCCTTTAAGTCTATGACCATCACCTGATGATCTCGGGGTATCATGTTGGCGTTAGGGAGACCACATTGCAAGGGACCCATAGGGTAAATCTGTTCATTGACCTTTCGCAGGTCATGCAATAGTCTCCACTTGCCAGACTTCCTTTTGATAACAAATATAGGAGAGTTCCATGGGCTGGTAGTAGGTTCTATATGCCCTGCTTCCAATTGCTCCTGAACTAGGGCCTCCGCCGCGCGGAGCTTTTCTTTCACCAGCGGCCACTGATCCACCCAAACCGGAGGACCCTCCCTCCATTTGAGAGGGAGAGCGTACAGTGGCGCTGCCGGAGAGGCCCTTACTAAAAATTTGTCTGTATGGTGCAGCCTGCCTGAGACAGGATATCCCTCCCCCACAGAGTTATCGGGAGGTTGAGAACAAGCGGGTGAGTGGAAACCACAGTCCCGGAAGCTGACTCAAAGATGATAGGGTGCACACTTTGTCGGGCTGGCTCATATCCTCCCACCCCCAGCACATCATGGGTTGCTCTGGTGGGCCATTGTGGGGGCCAGACTTTGGCCGCGATTACCGTCACGTCCGCACCAGTGTCCACCATTCCCGTGATGGGGCGCCCGCCCATCTGTAATGTCATCTGGGGGCGGTCGGGCGAGACCCTGATGACGGCCATAGCAAGATAGTCCGGCAGGTCATAATCAAGGGGAATGCATTTGTCTGGTATTAGGAAGAGACGTGCCACCTCTTGGCCTTTCAGCAGCTTGGTCGGTGCAGCGACATCAGCTAGCAAAACCAGAGGCTCGCCGGGGTCCAGTTCTAATGGGTAAATGCCGGCCATAATGTGAATTGTTGATGGCAAAAGATCCTGTCGCGGCAGTACAAGACCCATCATGAAGGGAGGGAAAGGGCCTTGGCAGGACGTCTCTATGGGCATTGTGGACCAGGGGACTTTGTAGTCTACGTCCTCCGCTGTGAAAAGCGGTGAGCCGGTAGGTGGATCGCCCTGCCCTATTGTTTGTCCCGGGCCTGGGCGCGGCCCGGAAACCAGTTTCCCGACTGTTGCTTGTCTTCACCCCCGTTATCCCGACCCGCCGCCGCCGAACGACACTGGTTGGCCCAATGGTACCCTTTGTGGCATAGGGGACATTTCTTGGAGGGGCGGGATTCTTGCTTTGGGGTAGAACGGCACTGGGCTTTAAAATGTCCCTCCTTTCCGCAACCAAAGCACTTTTTTCCTTGAGCCGGATTATTGTGGACCTGCACAGCTGCAGCCAGCAATTGAGCCTTATGGCTGTGGGTGCCTACATTTTGACAAACTCTTAACATGTCGGCTAGATTTGTTTCTGGTCGGGTGTAAATGGCGGTGAGGGCACTTTTGCAGTCCTCGTTGGCGTTTTCGAACGCCAATTGCTTGAGCAACATCTCTCTGGCAGCGGCATTTTCTATTTGTCGGGTTAGTGCCACAATTAGGCGATTTACAAACTCAGTGTACTGCTCTTTCGCCCCCTGACGAATTGCCGCAAACCCAGCTATGGAGGCACTGCCTCGCGCCGGCACCCTGGACCAAGCTTGTACTACTATATCTGCCAGTGTGGTAAGTTGACCATCTGTGAGAGTAATTTGCCGAGTTGTAGCAGCAAACTGGCCCTCGCCCATCAGCATCTCCACTGTCGTCCCAGGGTGGTTCCTTTGATGTAGTAAGGCTAATTCTCGCCACTCCTGGAGGCAGATAAGGGCTTCAGCCGGGGGCAAGAGAGCCCTGATAAGCTGCCGCCAATCCTGGGGTAGAAGTCTATGTACTCTAATTGCTTCTAACATGGCTCGAGTGAACGGTGCCTCCGGCCCGTATTGAGCAACACTGATCTTTAGTTCCTTTAGGATTTTGAAAGCTAAGGACACATATTCATCAGGAGTGCCGGGATCATCTTCAGTGGCGGGCCTACCGCGGACAACTGGGAAGGCCATGGTGCCGGTTCCCGGGCCCTCTAACATAACCTCAGCCAGAACCGAGGAGAACGCCGAATGGCTACGCTCCTTTTCCGGTTTGGTGTTCTGTTGCACGAGGCTAAGCGGCTGTTTGACCGTCTTTAGATCAGGGTACAAGGAGTTACAGTCCGGGGGGTCTGGCGGTTCTCTGGGAGTCGCCCCGTCGTCCTCCGTATATGGCGGTGGCGCAGTAGCGACCACCGTCGTAGCAGCTGGAGGGAGAACCTGTGGCAGTCCAGGGATGGAGGTCTGAGCCAACAGGATGTTCTTCGGGGTGAGACTCTGGAGACACACACGGACTTTACACCAAGTGTGTTGCACTGGGACGGGCACCCTGGGATGGTCCTGGAAGGTTGTCCCTATCTTATCCCATGCTTTTAGGTCCAAAGATCCGTGCTCCGGAAACCAGCAACAAAGATCATTAATAGTCCGGACCAAGTCTTCGACCTCTGCTTGAGTGGCCTTGTGGCCGTTTTTGGTAAGCAAAAAGAGGAGGTCGTTGCAGAACTTTAGTTGCGGAGCAGAGAGGGAATTCCCCATGTCTGCATGTAGTGTGTCCTAAGTGTTCTGACTTGACAGTTCGACTCACCCGGGATTCCGTGTCTGGAATGCGGAAGGAGCGCTCTTGACCGTTCAGGTCGGGGGGCGAGAGAAGCTGTCGTCAGGGAGCGATCACCGCTGTCGTCTGGGAGCGTTTGCCGCTGACTGGAAGGCCTTATTCGGGTCCCTGTTCCGGGCGCCACTTGTTGGAGTCCAGCTCCGTCGGGTAGTGCAGGAAGAAGGGGAGACTGCGCAGTCTGATATCTGAGGCTTTACATCAATCTAGTCCTGACCGTGAGGACAGAACTGCGACTGACTGACTGACTGCCCCTTAGCCAGTCACCTTTTATTGATAACCTAATTGTCATATCACATGATGCAGTACGTAAGCAAAAAGTACATTGGCAATGCAGTACGTAAGCAAAAAGTACATTGGCAAGCACCCAATCATCTTACATCATGATTTCCCTATATGGTTTAGCCGTTCTGCCTTTCGTTCCTTTACGCAAGCGATAGATTGACATATGCTAGTTATAGAATAACAGGAAATGCGCAGTTAATAACCTTTTGGTACAGTCATATAACAGGGTTCATATGAGTATGCATGGAACTTTCCGTTATCTTGTATGCGTAACTTATTATCTCGAGCAAAGCTGGACTTCGCCTGTCCCCTGTCATAGCACATCTACTGAGGCATCTAAGGTCCGGCAGAGGACAAAGCTATTCATTAACTAATACATGGCAGTGAGTGAAGTTCAGGTAATGTTTGCTATGCTTGGCGTAGCTAAGTGTATACATAATCAGCAATTGTAAGATCCCATGCTTCTAGGGGATCTCCACACACTTGAGAAGGTCTTGATGCTAGGAAAGATAGAAAGAAAAAGGAGAAGGCAGAGGATGAGGTGGATGGATGGAATCATTAACGCAATGGGCGTAGATCTGGCTGGGCTGTGGAGGATGGCAAATGACAGAGGAGCTTGGCTTCCAGTGGTCCATGGGTTCGGAAAGGGTCGGACTCAAGTGTGTGACTGAACAATAACAACAAACTATCAAATGTGACTCCTGTATTCACCCTCTTTTGCTCAATTTTCCAAGATAGGCAAATAATAAATAAAACTGAAGTGATTATTATGGACCTGTGTTCATTGATTAATTTGTACATATGAAGCACAAACAGATTGTGTTAGGGCAAAGATTTTGATATTTAGATCCTCCATGATGTTTTTTTCACCAATCCAACAACAATCCTATGCACATTTACTTAGAAATAAGCATTACTAAGTTCACTGAGGCTAACTTCCAAGTAAGGGCATACAGGATCACAACCTTAGACAAATATCCTACTGCACAGGATTGCTGCAAATAAAAAAAGGGGGAACACTAGTTTATGCTGCCCAAAATGTCCCTCAAAATACCTGTGGCCATGGAATAACAGTGCTTGCATTACCTGCTGGTTGTTCCTTATAAGGATCTGGTTGCTAATATGGCAAACTGCATGCTACACTAGTCAAGCATTTGATCTTTCCCAGCAGGGTTTTTCTTATGGTCCTAGTAAAATGTTTCATTTGCTAGCATGCTTAACTAAGTTCATAAGACTGACAAGAAGCATTCTTTGAACCAGGCAGTTGTTTAATTTTAGAATTTTGAACCAAGAACACGAAAAAATATTTCAGTTTGCTTTCTCATATACACTGTATTTGAATTTTTAAAATGTCAAATTCTTTCATCCTGAATATGAAAACATTTGTGAGTTGTAGTAATTCTTATTCAAAAATTAATTGACTCAAAATTATTGCCCTCATTTTGAGTACTACTGAAAACAAAAATATAAACGAGAAGATGAATACAGTATCTGGTTTTAAAACAAAACTAACTTTCATTTCATGTGTTCTTAACAAGATCAATTTAGGAAGAGTGAGGGAGCGTCCCCTAGTGACCTTTAAGTATCAAACATCTTGAAATAGTACTAATTGCCAAACCACAGATACAGTACTGATGTTTGTAACCTATCAGGTAGATTCCAAACAAGTACCTTTATTTTGATGTAATTTAGTGTAGTTTTTGATAATTTAATAGTCTCTTCACAGCCATGAGACAATTATTCTGGGGTTTCCATCTGAATCTGTTTTAGTACTCGCTATTTAAACGTGACGTGCATATGGGTTATTTGTACATATATAAACTGACTCTAAAATTGCCTGTGGCAACATACTGCCAACTAGCTGCTTCTGCATATAAAAATGCTGATGTTTGCACAAGCGATATCAGAAGACATGGGAAAGAAATGTGGAGAAAATGCATCTGTCTTCCTTGAGGTAGTTGAAATTAAAAAAGAATAATGGTGACCATATTAAATATACTATAAAAACATTTGTGCTGATAGATACATACATACATACAGTTGTACCTCGCTTAAAGTGCATAATGCGTTCCATGGGATTGCTCTTTAAGTGAGTTTGCTCTTTAAGCGAAACACCATTGTAAGTGACCAATTGTGACTTCTGGTGTGTGGGGGATTGTGAACCCTGATTTATTTGTTAAGCGAGTTTTTGGTTGGTTTTATTTGTTAAGCGAAGCGAACATTAAGAGAAAATGCTCTTTAAGCGAGTTACTCTCTATGCGAGGCGCTCTTTATGCGTGGTTTGACTGTACATACATACATGCATACATACATACATACTGCAGAGTAAACAGAAAAATTATTGCAACATGTTACTGTCCACTCTATTTTTAATGCAAGTTTGGACTTTTAATCTCCAGAATATCTAGGGTTGTTGCATATAAGCATCAACAGTATCATTGCTTCTCTCAGCCGTAAATCCTGCAAATGAGTTTCCCGTTTGCTACTGAATGTGCTGCATATATCTGAATACCTGTCATGAGCATATGGATACACCTTTGCCTCTGAATGCTACTAATCAGTTCTGGTTCCACCTATGATGAAGGTTCCAAATTAGCACCAACAAGACTCAACTCACTTTGCCATTTCCTCTCACTTTCATACATCTGGAATCATATCACCTTCTTTATTTCCCTATATTCTTTATCTCCCACCCTAAACTCCCACTAGCTAGCTAGCTGAACAGCTCAGTGAGCGGGAACACTTGGGACTGTAAGTTTGATTCCTCACTATGCCTTCTAGGGGAAGAGCCTGCCTGTGTATCTTTGAGCAAGCTACCTGATTCCAGAGTGGCTGTCAGAGGTGGCACTGGTAAACCACTTCTCAGTATTTTACACACAGAAAACCCTGAGAAGGATTGGCAAGAGTTGGAATCAACCAGGTGGCACAAAATTATATATTATATATACAGGTAGTATGTTATTACAGCGAGCCACACCTACATTGAAAAACTACAGTGCTACATTCTTACTTTGTTTTTGGAAGCTACTACAGCAGTTTATCAGGGTGCTTCCCATTGAGGTTCTTATGTTACAAAGGTCACCCTTGCTTGAAAGCCAGTCATATCCGACTCTAGGGTTCAGTGTTCATCTCTGTTTAATAGCCAAAGACCCAACGCTGTCTGCTTCTGCAGGAGTTTCCATGGTCATATGGCAGGGCATGACTAGACACATGGAATGCTGTTTACCTTCCCACCAAAGTGGTCCCTATTTATCTACTTGCAATTTCTTGGTTTCAAAATGCTTGGCAGAAACTGGGTCAAAGATGCGAGCTCATTCCATCCTGCAGTATTCCTGTATCAAACTGCTGATCTGCTGCCTTCCAGGCAGCATCTGAGCCACTTCAGCAACTTTATTTGTATGGGGAGGTAAGAGGCAATGTTATCTTCAATTTGAAACCTTCCCATTTCACTGTTGTTTGTACCCATCTTTTTTTGTAGAACAATGCTGCTTCCAGATACCAAACTAACGCTATTGATCAAAAACTATTAACTAGCCATTCCTCTTTAACTGGTGATTGTTATTGGAGATTCAGATGCAGTGGGAGATACAGAAGGGTTTCAAATGGAAAGTGATGTTGCCTGAAATCCCTGTAAAAATTCAATGAGAGCAGTTGAAGCCTGGAAGCCTCATACGGAAGCATTCACACATCCCCAAATGTATTAAGGAGGGTAATTTTGTGTAGTAAGTAGCCAGTTCCCAAATGTATTGAGGGAAATATTGTGTAGTAAGTAGCAACTACAGAAGGCCCATTGAATCCACTGAATTTATGGAATTTACTCACTAAATCCCCATTGATTCAATGAGTCTACTCTAGTTGTTATCTATTGGGAAGAATCTTCAGTCTCTTGGCATGTTTCAATGGACAGCCAGTGTATAAACCAGGCTATGAAACCTGAAGCAGATATATGGGCAGTGGGGACTAATTGCTCAAGGTGAGACTGTTTTGATGTAACTATTTCGACAACAGCCCAAAAGGATTACTGAAAAACCCTTAAAATCATGGTTCTTTCCGAAGAAAAACATCCACTTTCCCTACAACTTTGGATCATGTGAAGTATTCTCTTTTATACATCATCATCAAAGACTTAAAAATTAAGCAGGGTTATGTTAATTACGTACTGCCAAATAAGATGCAACTTATAGTGACCCCAACAGGGTTTGGGGAAGGTGCACAGTCCCAGGGCACCCCCAGAAGAGGGGAATGGTAAACCACTACTGTTCATTCTCTACCAAGATAACCCTGGAAAAGATCACTAGAAGTCACAACTGACAGCACATAATTATAATTAGGGGAATACTGGTTTGGCACCCAAGGTATGCCGCCTTCTTCCAGTAGCTGAGGGGCAGACAGGAGAGGGAAATAAAGGTGTCTTTAAAATGCCCATGGACACATCCTATCAAAGGGCGAAAGAGCTATTTTAATTCCCCACCCCTTACCCAGAAGGGTTTTATATTTGGAGATCCTTTCTGTGATGCAGATCTGTGGGTTGGCTGAAAGTTAAGGACCAGCTGTGCGCTCCCTCTCCTACCGCCCCTACAGTTTATACAGAGGAACGGAAAGAAACGTTACATTCGTTCAAACCAGGTCTTTCACATATATCACCTTCAGGGTAGGTGGCTACCATCCGCAAATCCATTAAATCGGAATATTTGGAATGTGAGTTTCTACTGAAGAAAACATTTAGTCCTTTAGGACTCCTCAGCCGCTTGAAGCCTGTGGCGTCGCTTTAATCGACACCCACCCCATCCACCCCC